>OMKL01154084.1:16861-29619 GCA_900302295.1 Parasudis fraserbrunneri | reverse complement strand
TAGCAGACGCTTTTATCCAAAGCGACTTACAAGTGTGTGTACATCAAGAGTAAACAACCAGTGGTATTACCCGCATCATAGTGCCATAATCCAGTGCATAACTCAAGTGCATAGCTTAAGTGCATAGCTAAGTACAAACCTGTGAGGGGAAGGAAGGGGTTAATATATATATACACTTTTTTTTTTTTTTTGGTTAAGTATCAAGAAGTTAGGTGAGGTACTGTTTGAATAGGTGGGTTTTTAGTCTGCGGCGGAAGATTGACTAACGGCTAAGAGAAGGCAGTGGAGAGGAGATCAGTTTTGAATCGGAAAATTGAGAGAGACTAAAGAGTCTCTAAAGACTTGGGAGGAGGGAGTTCCAGAGCCTGGGAGCTGCCCCGGAGAAGGCTCTGTTCCCAAAACTGCAAAGGTTACACTTGGGTGGAGAGAAGGCAGGCTAAGGTAGATCTGAGGGACCAAGAGGGTTGGCAGGGAGAGAGGAGGTCTGTGAGATATGGGGGGAGGTGGGGGTTGGTGAAGGGCTTTGTAGGCGAGGACCAGGATTTTGTAGTTGATCCGGTAGGAGACAGGAAGCCAGGGGAGGTCTTTTAGGACTGCGGTGATGTGGTGCCAGGATTTGTTGTGGGTCAGAAGTCTGGCAGATGTGTTCTGGACCATTTGGAGTCTGTTGATGGAGCTACTGTAGTGGAGTAGTAGAGGAGTGAGTTGCAGTAGTGAAGACAGGAGGAAATGAAGGATCAGTGTTTCAGCAGCAGGGCATGCAAGAGAGGATCTTTACAATATTGCAAGGGGGTGGAGGGAGGATTTGACAATGTGGTGGATATGAGGGTCAAGAGAGAGTGTGGGGTCGAGGATCATGCCACGGAAACATGCACCCAAATTAGTTTGTCCAGATGTCCGGAGTAACTCCAGCCCATGGATGTAGAATAATGAATAGATAGGATATAGGACGCATTAGTGGGCTGAAATATATAATGTGCTGGTGGTGGCAGTTGTTTGAGAATAAACTGCTTTTGTCATTGGAAGTAGCCTAGTCATCTTAAAATAACGTTATATATGGCGATGTTGTCATTATTCTTTATCTAGCCTACTACTCATTTATCTTGGCTATTTCTTTATGATTAGTTGATTAGCTGCTATACTGTGACTTATAGATGAAAAAGTTTCAGAGGGTGCAGGCTTTGATGTCATTGCCCGCAGCCATAAGCCTACTGAGTCAAACTACTGTTTGTTTATTCAGAGCAGTGGAGCGTGTTTACAAAGGTATTTAATGGTATCAAGCTAACTGGCTAAACTAGCATGCTAACATTAGCTGACATTCAACAGCAGTGAAAAGAAGTCGGTCAGATCACAACTTGCCACGGCTTTTTTATTTACATGCTTGCAGGAGGGATTAGGAGTTTAAATGTGTAACTGACAAATGTATTGATATTTTTCAGGTCACGTCTGTTATATGAACAGTTCATAAATCTGGTATTTTCCGCTCTATATAGTGCTTCTGTCAAGTGGATGGCTTGTCTTGCTGAGACAGACACCTCATGCAGGTCACCATGGTTTGATAATTTCCTGTTCCATAGCTCAAAGCGTCTCTCTTTGTATTGGTTTAACCTCTTATGGACATAACAAGCAATAACCCAGGCTGAAACCTGGCCAAATTCGGACATGTAATTCAACATTTAAAATTATAATAAATATTCAAATATGTTCGAACTTGTGTGTTTTTTAGAACCAATAATCAAACATAATTTTTGGCCAATTTTGACAGCACTAGTTCTAGGTATAAACGTGTCCCTTTACCGTACTTTATAGTTCATGTGAACTTGTTAGGCTGTCATGACTCATTATGGTTTTAAACCCAGAGTTTCTTTACACCGTTAGATTGTGGAAGCCAGGGTGTGACAGCCAACCAGAAACGGTTACGTTAGTCATACTGACATTTTTTTCCTTTAATTAAAAAATCTTAGGTTTCCTGGATCATATCATAATATATAATATATCATAATGAATCGTTAATAATGAATCACATGGCTCAAGGCAGTGAGTGCTTATTAATTCCTCATAAATCTGAATAGTTTGATTTGAAATGTCTTGCGAAATTCACGCGAGTTAATATTGGTGCAGGCTTACTCATAAAATGTCTGGGTATCGCATGTTAATCCCCATGATTTCTGTCCATGCTCCATGTCAGACAATAGAATCCCTAGCAGGACCTATACATCTACGTGTACTGGGTATTTGACCTCCAGACAATCACGATACATATACAACAGAAAGGGATTTACAAAAGCAAGAGAGAAAAGGAGCGAGATGGAGAATAACACTGAATATGTGTGAATGCACCATGAGTCATTTCCTTTGGAATATGGATATAATGTTGACTCAAGACTACCCTCACCCTCCACCCCCTTCTCCTCCACCCCCTTCTGCCCCACCCAAACTTTGGCATGACATTAGGCAGCTGCATTAGTCATAACTTTTGTCATAGATGATTTCGGAGAGCTATTATTTTGGATTTCCTTGTTGGATCTTTGGCCTCCGGTTACATTTAAAGGGGCCATATCCAAAAAAATTTACTTTTCCTGTGTTTTGCATTGTTTGTACACAATGAGGGGTTGTCCCAAGACTGAGAAAATGTGTAATATGTATTTAGGGCAGTTTCTGCAGTTCAGCTGTGACAAGAACCCTCCCTATCGAAACATTCAGAATTGCTGCTATTATTGACGTAGTCTATAGCCAGGTTTGAGCCTTGCAGTGTGTGCGTGTCAAAAATGCAAAAATATTTTATTTATTTTATTTACCTAATTTATTTCAGCTCAGTGTGAGAGTCTCTACTGCATTTTGCTGTCCTCTATAATTGCAATAGTCTCTCTCCTCTCCTCTCTTCACTGAGGGCGGGGCTCGCCCCTCCAGTCCACACACACACACACACACACACACACACACACACGAGCAGAGCTGAGAGACACACACTGACCAGGAAGGAGAGAAGTGCGGAAATATAGCAAAATTTAAACTTAAAATACACATTCAATAACGGGTTGAGTACCATTTTATGGAAGAGGGAACTCTTATAAAGGTATAGCAGGTGTATCTTACATTTTTGTTAATTTCGTTACCGAGTTGGGTGTGGGAAAAACATGACGGCTTGCTCATAAACGTTCCACCTAAACAGTTCACTAAAATGTGTTTTTGGCAAGAAATAGGATATGCAATTGCTGGATCTTAACTCATGTTTGATCTGCAACGCTTAGTTTGACAGTTTGATCTGAATTTCATGAGCCAGGCATGAGCCAGGCATGTGCCGCAGTTCCTTAGTCATGCGTGTGTTGTGCACACAGAAACAGCCCATCAAGGACAGGAGTGAAACAGAGGAGTATAGAGGCATGCTAGAATGCATAATCTGAGTGGTATTTTCATCAAAAAACATGTTTTGGGGACATCAGAGACCTATATTAACTTGTTGAAAAGGTAAAAGATATGGGACCTGTGATATGGGAATGTGTCTGAATAATTGACTATTCATTCAAAGCTTCATAATCAACATTCAGATTAAGAAGTTGATTTGTCCTTTTCAAACTTTGAGACTTCAAACTTTCTAAAGGGGCAGTTCACCCAAAATTCAAAAACACATATTTTCCTTTTACCCCGAGTGCTATCTATCCATCATGTCTGCCATCACTCCAATACAATAGAGTTGAATGGCATTGGATTTGCCACAAACCCAACTAGAAAAGAAACTATCTGGATGGCAGTCCAGGTTTTTATTTTTATTTTGGGTGAACTGCTCCTTTAAGATATGTTTCACAGGAAAGAAAGAACACCTTTCATATACCCATGTTTTTAAATGAAAAATTTGCATTGATCCAACTTTAAACCAAACCAAGTGGCTACTCTATTCAATGTAAACAATGATAATGAACATTGTTCTCATGCCTGATGATGCCTTTAATCCATCGCGAGCTAATAAAAGTAGACAAACACAGAATAATCGATTATTCTGTCATAGTAACTACAGAATAATTGACCACAAGAGTCGTGTACATCCCTAGTAACAAAATGATTCTCCTCAACGCCCCATGCCAACTAGAGCTTGGCTTATCCACCAGACCATAACAGACTGTTTCTCCTAATGAAATATGCAACATCAGATCAGTGATTTTAAGCAACTAGATGATGAAACAATGATTCTTATCCCTAAATGATGACAGTTTGTTATTAGACTGCTTGATGTCTCTGATGAGTAGAAGGATGAAAGTTTGGGGTTATGTTCCGAGTGAGGAATGTTGAGGATATGAAGAATCAATTCTGTTGGTTTTCAGAGATTTGTGCTGGTGTCTTGTAGCTGTCCAGCTCCTGAAGTGGTTTGGGGGTGTTGAAGCTACAGAGGACCAGTGCAGGGTCAGGTGGAGGTTAATGAGGATTGAGGTTTGGTTGAACGTGGCTGATTGGGTTGGGGGTGTCTGACCTCCCCTGTCGCAATCAAGCATCCTTCCCTCAGGCAGCAGAGGAAGGAAACTGTACTGTGACATCCGCCTGTTGGCCTCGACCACCCAGGGCTATTAGAAACCCCCCTCTGTCACAATCCCTGGTCTGACTGACTGGAGGAGTCAGGCAAACTGTCGCCCCACTGTTTCCACCACCAACCGGAGGCCCCTGGGACCAGGACTGGTGATCCCTCCCATGTAAGGACTGCAACAGAGGGCCTGGATCTCACTGGGGCTCGATATGTTTTAGGCCTCGCACATGATAGAATGGTTAAATACTTTCAGTTTGTTGTGACAGCATTTTTCCTCCAGACACCTAGGACCTGATTTTGGAAATGGTTAAACAAATATTGAAGCTATATTTAAGCTCTTGATGTGTACAAGTAACAGCTGCAGGAATGTTCTCCCATCACAGCAGCAGACCATGCGCACTGCTGGAGAACAATTCTGAACACATCTCTGAGAGAATACATGAATGTGGCGGGTTAATTAGTTATAGGCCTACTATCAAATCACTGCTACATTTTAGGCCACATATGTAAAGCTTTTACTATGTAAGCAGTGAGAAAACATTTATAATGGTTTAAAATGTGTGCATTTTAAAGATGGTAGATTTTACTGTACAACAGTTTGGTGAACTTCATGTGTGGCATAGATGAGAGATGTGAACTGAATACAACTTGAATGAAACTACATTGGATGTGTAACAAATTTATAAAAAAAGAAAAAAGAAAAGATTAACACTCAAAATTATGGAAAGATAACGTGCATTCCCTGTTTCACATTTGGCACTGCGGATGTCTTTCTTTGTCATCAATATAACAATATCGCCACTGTAAACCGCACGCGGTAAATCACTCTCTCTGTTCAAGTCAGAAGTGAACCGTCCCTGTAAACTTAAATGTCCCTGAGAGTAGGGACTGTGAAACACTTGACTTTGATGGTTCAAAGCAGAAGATGGGGACAGAAACCACTTGATGTAAAAATGGTCAACCTTTTATTCATGCTTAAAGTTGACGCAGAGAAAATGCTCCCAATAAGCTGTGGATCACCAAATTGGCTGACATGCACACTTGCAACGTGTTTCTAATAATACTCTTCCTAAGGCAGCAAAGCCTTTAAAGAATGTTAAAATAGGCTACATGTGTACACGCCTATCTTCTAGACAAGAATAATGTCATCAAATTCTCATCTCAGCCCAACTGTATGAAAACTGCAATTTTTTCAATGTTTTATATATATATATATATATATATATATATATATATATATTCATCATTATTATTTATTTATTTATTTATTTTTTATTTATTAAATTTTTTTTCAAATTGCTAATGATCAGGCCGAACATTAATATCCTATTTGTGAACATGATAAATCCATTAGCTTTCATTGGAATCTTTTCAAATTTGCAGTGCAGGTTATTGACCTCTAGAGGAAGAAGCCTATTGATTTAAGTGACCCCATCAGGCTGAACTTTCAATTTTCAAATTAGTTTATCTCCTGATCCGTCAGTCATACAGTCATGAAACTGGTATCCAGAAATGTGTCTACTCATGCACAACAACTTTGCTATGAAGTCTGCCACATTGGAATTTTCGCCATCTTGAATTATTGGAAAACACTTTTTTCCCTACTCCCCTAGCCTGTTCACCGGATTCTCACCAAACTTGCTGTGTGGAATCTGGGGACTAACATCTTCAAATGTGTCATTTAGATTGATCGGCCAAACCATATGACCACCAGATCCAATCACATTTCAGAAAAACGCATGGTAAACGTGAAATTATTTGTTACTTGTGTCCGATTTCCACCAAACTTAACAAATATGTTTGCCATACAATAGCAAGGAGGCCTGTGATGTTCAGAGTCATCTTGCCTCATGGTGGTGCCATTCTCATAAAACTAAGAACATTAATTACTCCTGAATGGCTCGGATCAGGGGCATGGTCAAAAGGTGGATTGAGAATTCGGGCCGTTGGGGATCTACCCGCTGTCGGTCACCGACAGTACATGTCTAGTTAGATTCAGCTAGTTAATCCTCCAGAGACAGTACATGTCTAGTTAGATTCAGCTAGTTCAACCTCCAGAGACAGCACATGTCTCGTTAGATTCAGCTAGTTAAACCTCCAGATCATCACCACATGATGCATTTCTGCACATTAAACAAGTTGGCCGGAAACCTCTGGCCCGGAGAGACAGACCAAACTGCTGAGGGGACATCTTTTCAAGAGGAGTTTGGATCTCAGGAAAGTAGACTGGCAGTCCATCTGTTTTAGCCCCCGTCTGTTGAGTCTATTGAGTAACCAGCCTCTGCTCCCCAGGAGACGGTGCAGCCAACCATAGTCGTAGTTATTGCAGAGTTATTGTGCAATACAGCACCAGTGTGTTTCCTGGTAGTTTTTAAATAGGATTCCTGAACTGCCAGTGCACTAGATAAACTGTAAAAAGGCTAGATTCACCGACAGTTAGGTGCAAGATGCAGATTATTGGGACAGTGACGTCAATTAGGTTGTTTTTCAAACGGCAACCTCTAAGCAGAAGAGCCCTGCTTGGTATTGCACTTTGTTAAAAAATTTTGGTTTTGCTTGGAGTTTAGTATGTTATTATACTGTGAATTTCTCCAGACCTCCGTTGGCAGAGCCTGAGGTGTGGCCAGCAATAGTAAACCCTCCCCTATACCCATTCAAATCCAAACCACACATCAGACAAAAACAAAACATGCAGCGTAAACAAAATGCAATACCAAGTGGGGCTCGTCACTGTTTGACGGTATTACAGAGTCTACCTTTAAGTGTTTTGTACATGTGTATAAATATGTTAGAACACTGCCATTCGATGTGTCAAGTTTCCCCATTTCAAGTCCACATAATTATTGCAACAAATAACTTGTTGGGTGTTTCAAATGGCCCAGGTGTTCTACATTACTATAATTATTTACATATGTCACTCAGAGGTCATCTGTAGATTGTATTGAAAGATGCAATAATTATTTTCTGACCATTAGCGGGCAGCATGGAGCCTTTCTAAACAAACCCTTAATTTCTCCCAAAACCTCATCTTGTTTCGCCAAAGTGATCATTACACAACAACACACAATTTTGTAACCAAGCAATTTGTTGTTGTCTTCAAGCATGGATGACTAGATTTCAATTACAATAAATACAACTTTCTCTTGGGTTGTTAAACAAGATAGGTACAGGTTACAGACATAATACTGTTCTGACAGCACAATATTAATGTAATTGAGAGATTCGCTGAAAAAAAGTACTTTTAAAATGCATAGGTTTATAAAATGGGCAGAGCTAAATCGCAGGCCGGGTTTTGTCAACAAAGAAAATAAATGATGGAATAACAACAGACTGGCCGCTGGTGGCGCAGAGTTGATCAGTAGGACACCATGACTCAATGAGACCCTCTGATGGCAGGTGGTCATAAGAGGTTTTGCTAATGTAAAAATACTGTTAGAAAATAGTTATTGCAGCTTTAAACTTTTAGAATATTTAAATTATTTTAATTGTAATAAATTGTTCTTGTTAACAAAGTCAAGATTAAGTCTCCTCAATACATTTTAGACTCCATCAGAACACTCATGCACAGTGTAGGATATGGGGTTGACTTATGGATGTATTAAAGGGAAAATCCTGAAATATAATTCACATATGTTATTTCTGTAATGGTATACAGCTCAGTTTCAATTTATGAATATGAGCAAGTCTGTCCTTAAGGTGAACAATAGAGAGACACATCTCTAGTGATGATGTCAGCAAGAGATAAATCCTGGAGCTGCTCCATAGACAGTTAATAGTGGAGCATCTCCCAGGACACTATGACAGTACCCATGGTGACTTTCCTGGGATATGGGTCAATTTTCTGATTCAGAGCTGTAAGCCCTGCATTTAAATAAAACTTATTTGGATGTAACAGCTCAAACTAAAACTCTACAAGTCCACAAAGTCAGTCACTAATTCATTGTCAATGGACCAACTCCAAAACGTGGCCCTTGATGACATCACAAATTCAAGTCTTGATGCTGTTATTTTCAGCATAGGGAGGCCGTTTGTCTATTTTTATAGATATTGACTTAACTGTCCAAGATCATTGGAACAGCACAATGTAAATTCTGTTTTTAGGGTGTATTTCCCCTTTAAAGTCCAGTCCCTGAGTATTCAAAGGAAATTGAATTCATCACCTTCCCATGATTATAATATGAAAATACACTGAAGTGACATCTCAGTAACCTTTCCTGTTCAATTTCTCCATTGACTTACAAAACTGGACAGGAAAACCCCACTGATGTTGCATCTCTGTATTTTCACTTTTAGTGACAGGATAATGATTTATATTTTCTTTGAAAGTGCAGGGACTTGTGTCTTTGCACCTGTCGATTGGACTGATGCCGTTATGCATTCTGATTGAAAACGTATAATGTGAAGTTATATGGGTTAAAATATACAGGAACTGAGCTGATAAATAGTCCTAACTGGTCTAAGAGGACCAGTACAGTTTCTGATCCACAAGAGGAAGTTGAACGATTTAGTATGACACCAGACTGCCTGAAACTGAGACCATTCTCATTTTGTTCTCAATTTTACCACATTAAGAACTGTTTGGGTATAAAAGATTTTCAGCATGTGACATTCCATTATGATATAAAAAGGCCAGTCCAGCAACAGAGGCCACAGTAGTTCTACAAGTAGGCAACTACACTATTATGAAGAATAGGCCTATAGGAAGTGTGTGCGTGCGTGTGCGTGCAGAACGGGTGTGTGGGGGTTATTCTGGGAAATCTCCCCTTTTTCTTCAGAAGTCAATGTTGGCAGGTGTGCAGTATAAACAATAGATGTCTTGCACAGAATGTTTGTCTAGTTCTTCCAGTATGGCTGCCTGTAACCATTAGTAACCACTTTCAAAAGAAAATGCCTAATTTCTGTGCAGTGGTAGAGTAGGTAAAACATTGGAAAAGCATGATATTACTGTTCCATTGTGACTTTTTCTTTTACAAGATCCAGTAATAAGACACCAGTAATGTTTCTGTTGATATATTTCTCATACATTTCTCTATTAGAATAAGAGAGACAAAACATATATAATCATGATCAAAATTGGACATCTGTGTACAGAATGATGATTAAAAGGTCAGAGCAACTTAATCCCATGTCTGTCCTGATGGTCTGTGTGCTGGTCTGCCAAACTGACCTCTGTATTTTTGTCTGGAATGATATAGTACAGGAACAAGCACTATCCCTTGGTATTTCCACTAGTTAAAACTCCCAACTAAAGCCAGTGACTCCCCGACCCTGGGACTCCCCACTGCGTCTGATAGATACCTGTGGTTTCTGTTGTTATTATTGCTACAGTACCTTATGGTCCAAACAGGCACCCTGGCCCCAACAAGACATGCCTGCTTGGAGACGCTGCTGCGTACAGAGCTGTTGTATGGCTGTTTGGTGATGTTCAGTGTGGGCCTCAACACAGGGGTTTCAGTTCACACTGACCTTTTTCATATCCTATAATGTCTAACCTGAAATCTATTGATAGGCCTCATCTCACCTTTGACAAGAAGTCTGTTCCCTTATTTGAACAAGTGGTGATTAATTGAATTCAGTTTGTTGAACAGTTTGTTTTTGCAGTTATTTCATTATTATTACCACCCCCCCTCCCCCCACATACAACAAAATATGACAGAAAATGTGGATTGCCATGTATCAGGGCTTCTAGAGGTTCAGGCCCTTGATCATATTGTTTTTCTGTTCCTCCAGGTCACAGCATTTTAAAGAGTGCATCAGCTTCATCCATGAATGTCGTCTAAACGGTGGAGCTTGTCTCGTGCACTGGTAGGTTCTCATGACCAAAAGAATACCCACCTCTGTCCAACTATAGACGGAGTAACTGCTAACTTCTGTGCAATTTACAAATACCTAAGATACAATAATTGTAAGAATTACATTACCCCCCCCCACCCATTCCCCAAAACTGCGTAGTGCAGCTTTTAATGTGTTAGAAGAAGTATATCTGTAAACGACCAGCTTCACACTGTTCTGTAACTGTTGTAGCCTGGCAGGTGTGTCGCGCAGCACTACCATGGTAGTGGCCTACTTGATGACCGTCACTCACTACAACTGGGAGGAGTGTCTGTCTGCGATCAAGGCTGTCCGCTCCTTTGTCGGCCCAAACTACGGCTTCCAGGAGCAGCTGCGGGAGTACCAGATGAAACAAGTCTCGGAGGTACTCACAAGAACGCACACAGACACATAGTGACTCCCCCATGCAGGCATCTATAGACGCTTTCAGCTTGACAACAAAAACAGACAGACATTCTAGAACAGACTACATTTGATTTCCTGTCAGCTATCGATATTAGCAAACACTGCAACAAGAAATAAACTTTGGTCCAAGTTGTTCCCTAGCAACGCAATTCCACCGAATGTCTGTATAATTTTACATCTACACTCCGTCAAGACTCTCATCGACAGCATACAAAATGTAGCCATCTTTTCTTCCTTGTAACCAGATGTACTGGAGAGAGCTTATCTGTAAAGTTAGGATGAAACAACTCAAGTTGAAGTCACTTTTATTTGTCACGCACACGTCATACAAGTATAATGGCAGCGAAATGTTTCCTCTGCAAGCCCCCTGAACTGTGCAAGCATTAAATAAAAAGATAAAAGAAACTCCTTCACAAGACTCACTGAAGAACTCACCATATCTCTGATATAAACAGTTTATGGATGCGAAGCACCTCCATGAATGACAGTGTCACTTACTCAGTCATTCATTTATTCATTCATCCAGTAATTCACTCACTCACAGTTAGCCACTCTGCCCTAGTGGCGGTCCACTGGCATCAGCTTCACTTCATGATACTTCTATGTACGTTACAACGGGGCCACACTTCAATAACACAATGTAACCTCAAAAGGCACATTTTTGTTTTACGAGTCACAACATTGTTAGAGCTGCAACAATTAATCGATTAATCAATTAGTTGTCAACTATTAAATTAATCGCCAACTATTTCGATAGTTGACTAATCGGTTTTAGTCTTTTTTTTAAGTAAAAAAATCTCAATTCTCTGATTTCAGCTTCTTAAATGTGAATATTTTCTGTAGTCTTCTATGACAGTAAACTGAATATCTTTGGGTTGTGGACAAAACAAGACATTTGATGACGTCATCTTGGGCTTTGGGAAACACTGATCGACATTTTTCATCATTTTTTGACATTTTATAGACCAAACAACTAATTGAGTAATCGAGAAGATAATCAACAGATTTATCGATAATAAAAATAATTGTTAGTTGCAGCCCTAAACATTGTACTGGCTATGTAGTTTGGTGTTTCATGTTTTTGGTGCTCAAGTTGGCTAGCTTGGGGCCTCTGAAGTCACAACTCACTCAGTAATTCAGTACAACACAGACCATAGCTCCCCCCGTAAAGCCTGTATCGCTTCGAATCTACGACACTTTGTGTCATTGTTAAGTAATACAATCTTAAAAACTAAGATCAGTAGAGCAATTTACAATGTGAAAATGTGCAAAAAAAACATTGATACAATAGATGTGCAAATGAATGATTGTGCAAAGGAATATTAGTACCAGTATATGATACAGTCAATGAGTCAGACAGGTATTTAGAATCCAGATGGCTTGTGGGCAGGGCCGTCATGTCAAACATAATTTAAACCATTGCTAGAAGGTCTGAACCAGAATTAAAACCTCAGTTGGGGTTAAGAGCTCACACAAAAATGTTTTGGCCTCATAAAGTCAGAGTCCAATTCATTGTCTATGGAACAGCCCCAGATTTTATGTCAAGTCAAGTTTATTTGTCACATACTCCATCATACAAGTACAATGTGCAGTGAAATGTTTTTGCTGGCTCCTAAGTGTCCTTAATAAGTAGAATAAAGTGGAGACACAAAGTATATAAAATAGAAATGGAAATAAAATATATACAAGGATGGCATGAGCTGTCAAATATAAACAAGGGTATGAACAGATGGATTGTACAGTTGAGTTAAATCTATAAGAACGGAATGAGCTGTCAAATATAGACAAGGGTATGAACAGATGGATGTACAGTTGAGTTAAATCTATAAGAACGGAATGAGCTGTCCAATATATACAAGGGTATGAACAGATGGATGTACAGTTGAGTTAAATCTATAAGAACGGAATGAGCTGTCCAATATATACAAGGGTATGAACAGATGGATTGTACAGTTGAGTTAAATAGATAGTATAAGTATGCAATAAGTATGAGTATAAGTATAAA
>OMKL01154080.1:32217-42321 GCA_900302295.1 Parasudis fraserbrunneri | reverse complement strand
CGAAGACGACGAAGCCCAGGGACATGGCGCTCAGGGTTGCGTAGGTCATGTTCCCCAGGGACATGCACAGCTGGCCCAGCACCGAGCTGGCGAACATGCCCATGAGGATGGAGGAACGCGAGTAGCTGGCCACGCGCTGGTAGAGGCCCGGCTTGACCAGGGAGAAGATGTAGGACGAGTAGGCCACGCGGGAGGCCATGGTGATGCCGTAGAAGAACTCCATGAACTGCATCTCCAGGAGGGAGGAGCCCAGTAGGAGGATGAGCCAGATGGAGACGTTGCTGAGGGCCTGGAGGATCAGCACAGGCTTGTAGCGCAGGTAGTCCGTCAGCAAGAACACCGGGACCAGCACCACCATGTAGGAATAGGACAGCACCGGGTTGATCTCGTTGGTCACCTGAGGAGGAGGACAGAAGACAGATTATTTGCAGATTGAAAATACGCCCAGATGGATGATGGTTTTGTAACTTATTTCACAGTTGAATTGTTGGCACGTCTTATTAGAATGGTTGGAGTATCTGTAGTTTAAATTTCAGTTGATGAAAAAAGCAGGTCAAGTCAAGTCAAATTTATTTGTATAGCCCAAAATCACAATATATGTCTCAATGGGCTTCACAGGTCCACACAAGTACAACACCCCCTGGCCAAACTTCCTTCCAAAGAAGATCAGGAAAAACTCCCACAGAAAAAACCTTAATAGGAAAAAGGGGAAGAAACCTTAGATTTAGCAATTTTTTTGGGAGATCCCCCACAACCAGAACACAACAAGGTAGTAATAATAGTAATGATAATAATAAAAAAATAATAGTGATAATAATATAATAGTGATGATAAACAATACAGGGCAAATCATAGAAAGGTGTAATAGGTAAGCAAAACAGGGCATAACAGCGTCAATAGAGAAGTGGCCTATCGTTTGTTGCGCACCCTCCCCCCCATCCATATGGCTCCATGCGCCACATACATATTTAAACTAGATGCTTCTCTGAGTCTGAATTCACATAAGTTACTTCTTAGGCCTCGGACAGTTTTAATCAATATTTTTTTGAAGGTAAAACTATGAGTGATCATGTAGTCAATAAACACATCCTGAAACTGCTCCACTGACAATGAATTACAGAATGACTTTGTGGATTCAGAACGTTGGAGCACCTTCTACACCCAAATGAGCATGTTTTGTATTACAGCGCCGACGGGTCTTGAGTATTAAGTGTACAGTATTCAAATTACCTGGAAAACACTCTGTGCACCGTCACAGTAATCTTCCCCAATTGATTTATCTCAAACACCGCCCCCTTTTCTTGATCCTCCAGTCACAACTGTTCCTTTAAAGCAACAGTTGTGACTGGATGATCAAGAAAAGAGGGCGGGGTTTGAGATAAGTAAATTTATTGTCAATGGACCTTTGATCAGTATGACATCATAGATTAACAGGCAAATTAACTCTCTTCACTGAGCAACGGGTCACCGGTGAATGTTCAATATTACACAAATGCAGCTGTCCTGTATAAAAATGTGAATACGGAAATTCTATTTCATACCTACAATAATACCCTTTATTAAAAAGGAAAAAGCCGCATCATCATATTGCGTAGGTCGCAGACCGTTGGCTCTTGCGACTGCGTAGCACGGTGGGATGAATCTAAAACAGAAATTCCCTGACCCGCTTATTGGAATGTGAACTTTGACCACAGTTAAGAAAGGTTAGCACACTCCTACTGGGGCTTTCATTAAGTCCACTGGCTAATGAGTGGCCATGCTGCATGAGAAAGGAACTCCGGAACTCCGGAAAAAAAAAAAAAACATTATCTGGCACTTAAACTGTGTTAATGTTCAGTCAGGGTTGAATTCTGACCCGTCTCCTGTTAAGTGAATGAGCTAAAAAAAAAAAAAGCTGGATACTGCCAAAGTCTACATGACTGTCCTGAAAAATCGATCATGACTGTGGTTTACACCGTTATGACCTCCAACTGCCTCCTCTGCCCATTTGCCCCGTAGCAAGACTGTCACACTGTCATAACATTCCAGTGTGTACTACTGTGTTACAGTACACCAAGTCCAAATTCAACCTCTGTCTGAACGTGGCTTTCCCTTTCACTACCCACCAATCCGATAAGGTGTGCGTGTGCGTGTGCGTGTGCGTATGTGTGTGTGTATGTGCACGAGAGCAAACACACACACACCGGTGTTTCCTACAGGGGTATTTGTGGTGGCATTCAGACTGAGGTAGGTAAGAAGAGAGAATAAAACCCACAACTAAATCTGGGAAACACTGAGCGTGTATGTGCATGTACACACACACAAGCACACACACTTTGTGGCCATCACTAACCTGTTCCCTGGTGAAGTTCTTCTCAGTGCTGAGTAGGTACGGCGTTATGAAGGGCTCTCCGGGCTTTATCGATGCCATGAACCCATAGAAGCATAAGAACGCCACTGACCACTTCCACGTCCTGTCATTCTCGGCTTCCTCCGGGGGACACTGGGTCTCTGAAGCAGCGGCAGCCATCTCGAGGTCTCCGCCTGCGTCTCCACGTCCTCCCAGGTCCTCACACGTAGGCTCCTTCGGGTCCAGTCTGCCCTCATCCTCAGACTTGTTCACACCACCCAAAGTGTCAGTGTCCACCATCGTGTCAGCAAATTTGTGTGACGCTCTGCAATGCAAAGCGGAGTCCTTTGCGGGGTCAAATGACCATGGAACAAGTTTGTTTTCTTTTCTCTTTTTTTGGCGATTTGCAAATGTAAATTTCATGTAATGTTATCACAAACAAGGTTAGTGACTTCAGCAATTCACTGGGCAATTTCAGAGCTCTGGGCTGGTCTCATCCCCTTCCCTTGTGATAAATGCCAAGCTCCTCATGTCATAACATCAGGAGGGTGAGTATGGGCTTCACAACGCCATGAAAGGAAAGTTAAAGTGCTACATGCTTCTGTCACACATGTAAGGGACGATCTTGACCTTTGCTCCATTCCCCCTCTGACAGTGATTGAAAGCAGGCTAGCTGACAGCTGGGTCTTTGGTCATTGTGAACCTGTAAAAGATAGCAATGTTGTCAAATTAGTCAGACTATGCGACAACATGTCATGCATGGAGCGTCATATGATGGAGGAGGTGTTATAATTCTCATATACTTTCTACTTCGACCATTTATAAGTTGAAAAGTAGCAGGAGGATGCAGAGCCATCCCATACATAGCTGGCCGGTAGACCGTCCTGTATATGGCCCCCCTGCGGTCCGGAATAAATCCATAGGGAAATCTGTGCCTTGCAACTTGAAAATAAATGTTATCATTTTAATTCTCCCTCGCCTAACGCTGTAGACTCGCTGTTGCCAATACAACACAGGTGCATTGATTATTCATGGAACGTGACAGTGCTTCTGCTTTTCAAAATATACTGACTAGAGACAAGTTGACACTAGATACAAGTGCTAGGCACTTCTATTTAGAAGAGCAAAAGCACTATCAAGTGCCAGAAATAATCAACGCACCTGAGTTGTATTGACAGGTAGCCGCAGTTTACAGCGTAATTGCTCATTAGGCGACCGAGAATAAAAGTGAATTAAAGTGTTCACATAGATTTTCAAGAATCCGCGTCATCCGCGCGGGTAAATGAATAACCTCGCGCACCCGAAGACCTTAACAGGTCGCATATACGTTGCAAGGCGCCTTCAAATTTCTGGACCTACAGATTTCCCTATGGATTTATTGCCGATACCGGTAACTTATTATAACTTCACTTAAACAAATTAGGTATGCATCTAGCTTGCAAACCCGAGTGGACCGTTCCAAGTCCTGCCTTGATTCCTAGGTATGATATAATGCTGCACACAGCCTGGCTGTTGTGAAAACAGTTTCACAACATTTAGAAATACATAACGTTACGTTAGCACGCGCGTTTAGCTGACAGAGACGTAAGCACGTGAGTGAGTTGTTCAGGTTGCTAGTTAGTTAGCTAGTTAACGTTAACTATCTAAGCAAAGTGGGTTGGTTTGTTTGTATCGTTAAGATGGCCATAGTTATGAAAACTATGTTTGCGTAGTTTATGCATATGTATGCATTGACCTCAGTTTTATTGGATCATTCACAGACCACAGTGTCTGATGCAGACAGCAAAGACATTATCTGGCCAAACCCAAAGCTAACGTTAGCTAGCTTAGACATTAGCTTTTAGTGTCAATCAATAGCGTTAGCTAACTGACACCCTACAGTTTGTCCCAAAGATTTATAAAAATGTACATTAAACAAGGGACACTGACAGTATGACACACTGTCTTTTCGTATAATTTGCTGAATGAACTAAGAAAAATAACGTCAGAGTGTATATTACCTCACATGTAACAATGCAGTCACCACTCCATAAATCGCAGCAATGCCTGTGCTGTGTGCGTGCACAGCTACTAGTAGTAGCAGCAACAACCCAACCTGGAATTATGGTCAATGTAGTTTGGACTGTAGACTCATGTAAAGTGTACCACCAGGTACTGTATATGCCCACAGGAATAATCAAGCAATCACTGCTAAGACAGTTGGCTACAAAGCCTACCATTTTAATTGACTTTTATTTCAATCAAATACAGCAATAGCCGATACAAACTTTACAACAATTAGAAACCAAGCTGGCAAGAGTTGTAGGCCTACCATTATGTGTATCACGAGGTTATATACTGTAACTCACTGGTCCGTAGTTTTATACTAAAAGAAAGGTACATGGGATTGAATTAGAATAAGAAAGTAGTTCATAGGCTTGTTTACCATGTCAGATGCAATCCAAAGTATCCATAGACAATACAGACCCATTGAGCACTTTACAAACCAAAGACCGAGTTGTACTGGAGTACAGAACCAAGGTAGTGGATCATCAAGTCAATTGTGGTGACTTTCATGAGTTTATGTGGCGTTAAAGACACTTTCAGATGCACTGGAAGCCTTTGGCAGTGGTGAATTGGCAAAAAAAAAAAAAACGTATATAATGTGGTGCCTCTTACTTTGTGATCTGACTGTATTCTACTTTGTCCGTGGGGGGGCGCTCTTGGCTCACATAAACAAATGAGATTCATGTCAGTTGTGGGTACCAGGAGAGTGAAAGAACAGAGCCCAGAGATGGCTGTAGTAGCCAAGGAAGATGTCTGTGTGGATGTAAGTCATATGGGTTAACTGAAGAGTTTAAACCTTAATTTCAAAACTTTACAACTACCACATTTTTCAGGAATGGTAAAGATAACGAAAAATAATTTGAGGCATCGATTTTGTATCAAGGCAAGAATGACTTGTAGGCAAGAATGACTTGTAAGAAGCAAACTTTGATTGTTGAACAAAGTATCTCAACATTTAAGTTTTTTTTCCTACTCCTTGGGCAAGTGTGACTGGTCATAGATCATAGTGCACAATATGATTTGAATTTAAGATTGTTATTTCTCTATTCTTCTTTCATTTCTCTATTGGGGTCCCAAAATAAGCCACATTTTGGTATCACTGAGGTTAAGTGGGACCTGTGGAGTCAACTTGTCTCAGTCGCAAGCTGATGAGCTTTTAAACCCTCTGGCAGGTCCTTTTCAATTAGAGAAATGTAGAAGTCCTTCAGGCTATCAGAGGAGTGTCCCAACATTGCCATCGGAGGTCTGGGACGTAGATCTGCTGAACTTGGAGGCAGACATTCTCTCCTGTCTCCGTGTCCTCTGAATGAGCAGCTTGAGGTTGGTCCTGAACTTTGCTCCGACAAAGGCGTACAACACGGGGTTGATGCAGCTGTGGAGCAGGGCGAGGCTGTGGGTGACTTGCAGAGCCTTGTCCACTGATTTCCTCATAGCACAGTTGTACGGCACCAGATCAGCCCTCATGATTGTGTCCGTGATCACTACCAAGTGGAACGGTGTCCAGCATAGCAGGAACGCAATCACTACGGCGAAGATCACCCGCATGGCCCGGTGCTTATGGAAGCCGCGGGTACGCAGCAGCCGTGCGACGGTGATTCCGTAGCAAGTCACCATGACGACCAGGGGGATCAGGAAGCCCAGGATGTGGCGGAGTCCCCGTGTCGCAAGTCTCCATGACGTGGCACTACCCAGGTCATAGCGTTCAGAGCAAACCATCCTCTCAGAGTCCTCTGGTATAAAAGCGTCGGTGAAAAGAGCAGGTAGTGCAAGGGCTCCGCCGAGTCCCCAGACCGATGCGCAGATAATCCAGCTGCACATCCGGTGGCGATCCTGGCGAGATTCAGCAGCTCGCACAATCACAAGGTAGCGATCGATGCTGATACAGACCAGAAAGAGGATGCTGGTGTAGAAATTTGTCTCCATGACGATGCTGATGAACTTGCACATGAAGTCTCCGAAGATCCAGCCGTAGATGGCTTCTGCAGCCCAGTATGGGAGCGTCAGGGCCAGCAGGCCATCAGCCACCGTCAGGTGAAACAAGTACACATCTGATGGAGACAGGGCCCGCCGGTTGAGGCCTATCACTAACCCCACCAGCAGGTTCCCTGGTATTGCCAACAGGAAGATGGCTGCATGGATGACACACAGGGTCACCATTTCTGCAGAACTGAGCTGCCTGGGCTCGCAGAGGAAAGTGTCCGGGTCCACAACAAATGGAGTGGTGTTGTAATTGCTGTCATTGACTGGGTCGTAGTAATCTCCAAAAATAAAGGTGAAAGACATGGCTGAGCAGGGGAAAGAGGTGGACATTAGTATACTGTATATTGTAAAAACATTGGAACAGAATCCAGCAATGGTATGTTTTGCTTTCAGCTTATGCTGTACAAGATAAGTTAGATATGACACAAATTGGATTCAGTTGTGAATTTTGTAAAATCTATGTTCTGTCATTCTATTATTTATTTTTCAATTAACAGATTCTATTTAGATATTAACAGATGAGGTGCTTACCTTCTGTGTTGGCTTGGCCTTAGCTGAGAGTTGACATGAGGGGAGAGCTGTCACCTGAGTGAGACCGCATCTAAAGGCATCTCCTCAAGTGGGGGGGTATGTTTTTTTTATGGAGGGTTGCCACAGTTTCCTGTTTCCCTCCCTGATATGTTAAAGCGCATGAATGCGTCACCAATGTTCTCTTTTAGATTTGTCACCAGAATACTCTTGCAATTCAGTTACAGCAAGATGCCTCAATAAGAATGATTGCAAGAGTTTAATTTGACAACATGAAGAGGAAGCTACAATTTTGAATTGATTTGTTTTTGTAATCACGAAACATATCCATATCTATATCAAGATATATGGAGCAGAGAGATTAAATAAAAAAAATCTTTTTGCCACTATGAATTGATTTTGGCAGGTATTTCTCAGAAATTTCCCACAGAGCAATTTAATCACACATATAAAATGGCATCTATCATATCACACTATTGATTCAGCAGTCTAATCAGAGAAAATGAAAGCCTGTGTTTTATATTTTGTCATTTGTTCAGGGGTATTTTATTAACCTTCAATGATATTTTCGCCCACTGTTAAATTTCAACCCTGTGCCATACTAGAATAATAACAATTATTAGTAAGTGCAGGTAACAGTTTGGGAGTGGAGAGGAAATTATTTTTGAGACTTCTCTAGTTTGTTTGAAGATCTTCTTTAAACTGACTATAAATTGTAAAAATGATGGTGCTCTATGTTCACCCAAAATAAAAATAAAACAAAAAACCTCTTAGCTGGGTTTAGTTTTGGTGTGATTTGCCTACTTTTGGAGATATTTGCTGTAGAAATGTCTGCCGTCACTCCAATACAATGGAGCTGAATGGCCATCGGTTTGTGGCACTCAAAAATAAAATAAATTTGAAAAACTCAAAAGCAATGTCTCCTGAAATCATGACCCAGATCATCTCAAGATAATCCACAGACCTTGTTGTGAGCATTTTCATGTAGGAACTATTTTCTACTGAAAAATACCCACCATACATTATTATGGGGGTGTACTTCGGCAGAAAATAGTTCTTAACAGTGACAATGTAGATCGACGGATGGATAGATGGATAGCACTCCTAGATTAGGTCCGTCTCCCATGCAGCATATGCGCCTGGCAGAGATTACAGCTATACTCCAACCTCTTTGATTGCAGTACTGAATAAAATTAGAGTGTATGTGTCCTGGCATACACACGTGTCACATGTATCATAAAAACACAATGATCTCAATGATCAGAGTAAAAAACAAAAACAACTCTACACAATTCCTCACAATTTATATTTATTGAAATACATATCATCACGTCTACAATTCTTTGCATCGGCCACATCATGCACAGTGTGTTCCCATCAAGGGATGGGTTGACTGCATCAAGGTGGTTTTTCTTTTCACATGATGAAAGTCATTGTGTAAGTCTGGATATGGGGAAAGGTGCCTTACCCAACACAAGTTCCTCCACAGCTCAGGATGTCAGTGATGAGACTTTCTCGAAATAAAAAATGTGTGCTTCTCCATGGTGTAGTTGAGTGGTTTTCTTTCCTAACTTGCCCTTTATTAGACCTTTCAAAGACAAGACTGTTGGCCATTAATTCCCTCATTACTATGGAGGGGTATTTTCCCTCTAATAACGTTTTGGGTTGACTTGAATTTAACTAATCTGAATATCAGAAGCACTTCTATTGGTCATCACAGTATAGTCAAATGAGAAAAACAACGAGGGACAATGGTCAATGGGGTGGCAGACAAGAAAGCAACAAAATGCAAGAATCTGCAGTTTGTCTATTCATGCTTTTTGAAAGGGAATTCTACTATTGTACCAATTCAAATATATATCAGGAGAGTTCAATCAATACGTGACTGAACAACTTTCTCTCAGAAACCAAAAAAATAACAAATAAATGAAGACTCCGACCTGTGGCGTAGAGTAAAATGTGTGAACCCAAATAATACTTTTTGTTTGTTTGTTTTTATATCCAAATGAGGTTTATGTTATGATGAAGTTATCAGTTCTGAATCACTGTCCCCAGATAATCCCACAAGTGTTCTCACAGCCACCTTTCTCTATTCATTGCCTATTACACAAGCTCAAAAGTTTACATCTTGACATCACAAGTTGCTGTCTTATAATTAACAATAAAAATTCAGAGTAAATGTCCCATACAAGAGTTTCTCCTTCGACAAGTGGTATCCCCCCCCTCGGAGCAGAAATGCCCTGCAAGTCATTTGAGTCAGCCATTGTCAAGGTTTTGTGGCAAGATAAGCTGTAGGTGGCACTGTAGCACTATAACCGACTGAGCAGCAAACTGTCAAACTGGACGACCCAAGGTAGAATTATTGTTATTTCACTCATAAATTGCATAGATAAAAGGTGAAATATGTAGTTTGGGGAGATATACGTACATTTTAAAATTGGAGAAGCAAAGAAGTCTATTGTATATTTTCAACGCTGAATATACAAACAAACTGTTGTTTTCAATGGAAGGACCTGTCTACAGACATATTCTAGGTTTACGATTGGTTCACACTGCCTCAAAATGATTTTGTTTTGATTGATGATGACATAAGATAGAATCATTTTAAGAATTGCATCTATAGTCAATATGTTTTGTAAACTAATTGCAGGTTCTGCAAATGTAAACAAATGCCCCTCCCCTGAAAATGCATAGTACATCTTTAACTAAAGTTAAAGTGGGACAAGTATCCTCTACAAATATTTGCACTTACAATGCACATGAATTAACATTTCTGGAAATGTGCCAGTTTTAGCCAGCCGGCTAATTTTCAATTGCAGTCCCTGAGCAAGATGTCCCTAGAAACCAGTAAAGTGGCAGGTTAAAAAAGACAATGCAAGGCACAAGTAGTACATGATGAGACAGTGAGATAAAGGTAGTACAGCAGGGGATGGTATGGGACACTTGCTCTCAGTATTGAGAAGCAACCATACAATACACACAAGCCATGCAAAGCATCATGAAATCAGTAAGACACTGATGAAAGACAGTGTTAATAACCACTCAATACACACAAGTCATGCAAAACATCATGAAATCAGTAAGACACTGATGAAAGACAGTGTTAATAACCACTCAATACACACAAGTCATGCAAAACATCATGAAATCAGTAAGACACTGATGTAAAAATGTTAACCACAATGTTAATGTTAATAACAACAAATGTTAATGTTAATAAA
>OMKL01154080.1:17437-32197 GCA_900302295.1 Parasudis fraserbrunneri | reverse complement strand
AATGCACATGAATTAACATTTCTGGAAATGTGCCAGTTTTAGCCAGCCGGCTAATTTTCAATTGCAGTCCCTGAGCAAGATGTCCCTAGAAACCAGTAAAGTGGCAGGTTAAAAAAGACAATGCAAGGCACAAGTACTGTAGTACATGATGGGACAGTGAGATAAAGGTAGTACAGCAGGGGATGGTATGGGACACTTGCTCTCAGTATTGAGAAGCAACCATACAATACACACAAGCCATGCAAAGCATCATGAAATCAGTAAGACACTGATGAAAGACAGTGTTAATAACCACTCAATACACACAAGTCATGCAAAACATCATGAAATCAGTAAGACACTGATGTAAAAATGTTAACCACAATGTTAATGTTAATAACAACAAATGTTAATGTTAATAAAGATTTTAATAATTGCAATTAATTCAAACAAGCCATGCAAAATGGAGATGTAAGACATAGATGTAAGTTGTTAATAACCACAATGTTAATGTTGATAAAATGTTAAATAACCATACTCAAGTCACACAAGCCTTGCAACAGCCATTTTAATCATATTAGCCTGCTGTTACCCTGAACTGTTTCTCTAAATGGACGTTCCTTTCTAGATAGTATGACAAACATCCCCCAGTGTACAAATAATAATGATAATAATAATTGTATAGCCTGATGAGAGGGGGACCAAGCAGATGGAAGGCTAGGGAAGGCGACAGTGACAGTTTTTGTTTTTGTATTTAATCCAGTCATTACAGATATCTAATTAGAATTTGGATACATTTTCTGTACATCGTACAAGATGCATTCAGTGCAATGGAGTCCATCTGCAAGGAACACACAACACCAAGAAGATACACAGCATGTGTCCAAAACACACAAACGCAACAGGAGGTGACACACATTCAGCGACGATACCTAATGTCATCAATCTCTTGCCTCTCGACCTCAAAGCTTGTTTTTCTCTTATGCCAGACACCAAACACTAAAACATTGAATATTTTGATTGCTGAACCTTGAAACACCTGCTCCATGTTGTCAGACACTGCCATGCAGGTTTTACATCATCCTTTAATGGAGTGGGTAAATAATTTGCAATTGTGTTGCAGTGCAACTAAATTGGGAATTGTTGTTGTTGAAAGTAATAAGACATGACTGCAAACACATTGATTCAGTGATCTGCGTGTAATAAGCATTTGAGCATTGTACTAATATAATGTGAATTACAAGTAACAACAAATGAATGTTGTGTCATTCATAAATTGCATAGTAATGTAAAGTGGGACAACTCTACAGATATCCTTATTAACAATAACATAATTTTACTGTTACCCCTCACTGTTTCTCTAAATGGACTTTCCTTTTTAGATGGTATGACAAACATTCGTCAGCATACACGAACATAATATTATATTCTACTAATAGCCTAATGACAGGGGACCCAGCAGACACGCCATAGTGAAGGCGACAGTTAAACAATTCCTTTCCTCCATAGCCTTAGTTCTGTGTTAAAGTAATAAAGTGTAACAACTACTTGGGTTTCGTTTGGCAGGCATAACAGCATCTTAAAATCCCTCCCCCGTGCCATCATAAATTACAAAGGTCTGCACTTTAAAAGGATAAAATGGTAAATAATCAGCATGATGATGTGCTGCTTCATTGCAGTATAGTGTGTTAAGTATAGGGAGATGCAGGCTCAAGTTGACACCGCTGAGTGATTGATTGTGGTGTGGGTCCACCTCCCTCCATCTTAAAATTAGACTCAGAACAAGAAGGACTTGTTTCTGGTCATTTTTGGCTAATTGGGTGAGTGTGAGTGAGTGAGTGAGTGAGTAAGTGATGTGTACGTGTGCCTCCATGCATGTGTGCATGAGCACTGGCGTCCACAGACCTTTCCAGTGGCTGGGGCAAAAAAAAATCTAAAATGGGCATTTCCTTTAATATATCAGGACTTCCATAGTCTACTGCATAGGAGTGTTGGAGGGAGGGTATCGGGGTCTGGTCTTTATGAGTGCCCCTTATAAAATACAAAGAATTCCGGTGCAAGAGTCCCTCCGGCGCATGACTTCTTGGTTAAATTACATGTCACAATTACATGACACAATGCAATGCCTAGTGCCAAATTGTATTTTTATTCCTCAATCTGAAACCAGCAGGTCACAAAAAGGGCAGGGGGTGGTTGCACCCCCCTTTGCATGGCACTCTGTGTGAGTGATATGTGATTTCACTAAGTCCGCTTACACCAATGACAACACAAACACAGGAAATAAGTTTACATGTTTAATAGGAAACCGATGGTTTATGAGTCGTTGCAACAGCCAGAGTAGGCAGCTTGGGGAGGATGCACTCGGAGCCACGCGCTCCTGGGCAGGTGCACTTGGCAGGGGAGAGAATGGGAGAAGGGAAGAGGGAAAGGGGACCTTTCATTGGCTCTGGCCTCCAAGGGGAAATTTCCGTTAGCGCAATCGTTGGATTTGGGTGGATGCACCATACCCATTCATCCATTTCCTAAGAGCTACAGAGTTTCTTTTCTCTGAATTTCTCTTTATTGCTGTTGTTTCCTTGGAATCGCAAATATTTGGTCTGAATCCATGGACCAATCGTCAGAAATGGAACCTAAAAGACGAGGTGTAACAACCTTTTCTGGGCAAGTAGCACCTTGTCAACAACGCTCAACAGGAATTGGTGCTGGAGCTAGTTCATTCATCTTTCGCCTCAGGCATGTTCACAGTCAGATAGGGTCCAAATGGGACTTGAGCCCCTGCCCCTTTGCCCTGACATACAGAAAGTGTCCTCTTGGAATGCGTTCAATAATGTTTGGGGGTTTTTTGCATATGGATTTTCATTTACCATCATCATCTCCACTTAAAATGGGGCAAGGTATCCATCAAAGAGGCAACCTATTTATTTATTTATTTGTTTTAAGGGCACCCCACCTTTTGCCTTTGAAGGTTTTAGGTGCGGGAGTCCCTTTTTGTTGCTTGAGCCCCTGCTCCTACTGCCTTCAAAACACCTGTTTTGTCCAAATGAAGAGATCATCAAGGTACAAGTAGAGGGTCGCAAGTTTGATCCCCCCTTGTCTCCCTGTGTCCACCCCTGTCGAAGCATCTTAGAGCAAAAACCATGAACAGTCCAGGGGCACCCTACCATAGCTGACCCTGTAAAGAACATAACTGCAAAATTGCCTGAAACTTGGTAGACACATTTCTCAATGCAACTGAAGGATTATGTAACCTGAGGCTTACAATTACCTTGTCACATCAGAGACCAGCTTGACTTCCTCAGAAAACACAAGAATAGTTCTATGTGACATTGTGGCATGAGAATCAGATAACACTGCAGCTATGTTTTCTCAGTGATTGCATGCTGGGTTTTCTCTTCAAGTTCCACAGAAGAGATATGTTGTTTTGTTTTACTGCCAACTGTAATGTTATGCCCAAAACGGCAACATTTTGGGGTTTGGAAGATACACACTGTAAATAGATAATGAGGTAATCACACTGAATGCATCAACTGTGCTTGGAATTCATTTGGTGCTATCAGTGTGGGAGAGTTTGTGCATTTTTCTGTTGATCAACATGACAGTACAATTGCTTTGGTGTAATTTTCACAGCAGTTTCAATGTGCATTATTTTATCACAAAATGTTTACTTCTAATTTTGGACAAATCCTATTTAGCCTGCATCTAATTCAGTAGTATAGGCTGTATCAATGCAAAAGTTGATCAGAACATTAGATATGTCCATCGTTGAAATGTAATCTTGAAATGTTGCCGTGTTAAAATAAAATGGTCATTGTCAAATCATGCTGTTAAAACGAATGGGCATCCAACTGAAAAGCCATTTAGATGATCCAAATAGTGATGAGGTTTGACACCTACACTACACTCTATGAACAATAAGTATTCCCTATGATAATATGCATATAATGTAATATAGCCTAATTACAAATAAATAGCAAGACTCCCAGTTTTGGAACAAAATTCTGTACGTCGTACAAGGCAACTTGACTGCAACTTATGATGTAAGGAGGACACAAGACCTAGAAGATAAGTGCGCAAAACACAAAAAAACTATGCAAAAGGAGAATAATAGATTCAGTGACCTCATGGTCTCTGTGGCATCAATCTCCTCTGCATTTTCGTCAAAGCTTGGATTTTTACACAAGACACCAAATAACAAAATATTACATATCTTTTTATTACTGACTGCCATACAGGTTTTTCAACAGCCTCTCATGGAGTGGTGAGGTGATCGTCAATTATGTAAAGAGACAGGAGTGCGACAACCAATAGCAATCTGTCTGTCTAACATTTACATTTAGTCATTTAGCTGACACTTTTATCCAAAGCAACTTACATTGTACTAATATGAGGTTATTGTGTCTTAAGGTACGATTTTTGCCAGTCAGTTTGGCTTTTTGTGTTGAGAGTTTTTTCTCACAGAAACACTGCTGTGAAAAATTTGCCTATAAAAATCATGAAAACCTGTAAACCATTTTATGAGTTTCACTATTTAACAAGGTGCTGCCCTGAGTACAGTATTTAGCTGGTACCACCCTGGCTTCCCCTGAACTCCACCTTGCCTCATATATCTATGCACGTATAGTATAATCAGTGATGGGGAAGATACTCTGAAAGCATATTTTGCAAGCTACCAATTACTTCACACTGAAAGAAGTTGAAACTACAGCAGAACTACCGTCAAGAGAAATATAGTTTGATTAACTAAAGTTACTTAGAAAAAGTAGTTCAAACTACTTAATATACAAAAATAAATATCTTCAAATGTCACACAGAATTATAACATATAACATAAAATGAGGTGACATCACTGCAAAAAATACAGCTCAAGTGGATACTCCTCACTTTAATATCCAGTCAGACATGAACTAATGCCAAATAACCATATCTAGGTTCATCACAGAAAAAGGTGCAAGAATATAAACTTATTAAACTGGATTATGTAACATCTGTCTTGCTCAATCTTAACAATTAAAACAGTCAACAAAAACATAACAGATTATCTCTATC
The DNA here is from genome assembly GCA_900302295.1 of Parasudis fraserbrunneri. Classification (NCBI taxonomy): domain Eukaryota; kingdom Metazoa; phylum Chordata; class Actinopteri; order Aulopiformes; family Chlorophthalmidae; genus Parasudis; species Parasudis fraserbrunneri. The sequence goes on along the minus strand of OMKL01154080.1, from coordinate 27,172 downwards.
TGGCACCATTATACTTTCTTTTTTTTTTTCATTTACCAACTTTACCATGAATATGATCTATACTCTAAACAATGAGACTGTCAGCTTAGTTGTCAGAGCAGAATATCTTACACAACAGGGATAGGAGGGGTGGGGTTGCTTCACTTGAGAAGAATCGAATTCCTTTATTTTCTAGTAGCCTCCAGACAAAATTTTAGTTCCAGTAGTTAACTCTGCCTCAAAATGTATAAATGTATAAATAAATAAATAAATAAATAAATAAATAAAAAGAGTCAAAAATCACTGCCAATTTGAATTTAGTTGAACTACTTGCAATGTACTGCAAGCGTCTAAATCAATTAGTAAAACTACTCCACCACACTGCATAATACAATAATAGTTCAAGAACTCATTCTGTCCGTCAGCCATTATCAGCTCAACACACTGGCAATAAGCTAAGACCATATCATCAAGTCAAACATGCGGCCACTGAAAGTTATAAAATGTTGTTAGTAAAAATATCACTCAATTTAAAAATCAATGCATATGAAGCAATACGGTGTATATAAAACAAGTATTTCTGCTTCATTTAGATTATAGCATGTAGTCCAAAAAACATATATAATTCATTTACAAACAGCATTGTTCCATAACTACCCTCATGATAATTCTGAAGAAAGAAAAAAATGGCAATTACACACTAGTCACACATGACAGCATACATGGCTCGCAAAGAATTCTCTTTCTAAGCTGTAAAGTTCTCTGTCAAAGTGTGCTTGGGGCTGTGATTTACCTTTGTAATTGGTCACATATGACCTAAGCCAGTTGTTCTCAGGGTGTGGTTGAAGGGACCCCCAGGGGCCCCTCAGGGAAAAGAGGCCCTGCATAGAATGTTTGTGTAGTTCTCTTTCTTCCAGTATGGTTACCTGGAACCATTGGTGACCACTTTCAAAAGAAAATGCCTAACTTCTGTGCAATGGAAAAGCCTGATATTACTGTTCTACTGTGACTTGTTTACAAGATCCAGTAATAAGACACCAAATTATTACGTAGCAACTGTTATTGTGTTCTGCCGCTGCCATGTACAACACAGTGGTTGCTATGCTACAGGCAGCCATGTTGGAAGACAGAGAACTACAGAAACACTCCATGCAAGGCCTCTATTCTGGGAGGTCCCCCACCCAGCAAAATGAGGAGTTTAATTTCAAATATTTCACTAAGACAATTAGCCCTGATATAAGACACTTTCATCTCCGCTGGGAGAAAAACAAAGGGTCCGGTATCAGGGCTAAACACAGCAAGAGAAGGTACAAGAAGATTATTCCACGGTAATCTCCAAACACACAGTATAGACAGTTATGTAATTCTGAACTATAAAAAACAATGAAAATCGTCTCAGATTGGGGTCCCTGGGGCAAACTTTTATGAAATGGGGCCAGTGCAAATACATTTTTTTGAGAACCACTAAGCTAAACGGTTTCGCCTGTCAGGTGGGTTGTACTTAACGGAGCAAAACATGCCGTGCAGCGATTGTCATGCAGTAGTGAATCGAAACAGGAGTTTTTTGTTGATTGTCATGGCTGAGGCAATGTGTCAGGGGAATTTGCTTGTAACATTTGCTTTCTTTTTGCCACGATAAAAACAAAGATCATGGTGCTTAACCCACATACCACACTGTCACACACACACGCTCTTTCTGTCTCTCTCTCTCTCTCTCTCTCTCTCTCTCTCACTCACACGCACACAATTAATTCAGGTCAATGGATAGCGAGCATGGCACTAACACTACCAGGTTTAGTGTCTGAGTGTCGCTGGGGCCAACTGTGTAATATATGCACTTGTGTAGTACTGTAAGGTGCTTTGGATAATAACAACCACCATGTCCACCAAGTTGCATACATTTTCACTGTCTGTGATCATCATGTGGCAATTTGCAGAGCTGTGTCCACCCAACATTGATAATAACAACGGCCCTTTTCAAAAACAGGCTCTGCAGAGAAGAACAAGATTGTTTTCAAATAAGGATACTCGTGGGAGGAAGGTGAATAAAATTACAACTGAGTTTCCCCACAAATGCTGCAACTTCCGGCTCACATTCTCACTCGCTGTATTCAAATGGTTGACCTGTCCCTACATGAATTTAGATTCCTTCGGTCTGTCTTGGTATCCAGGAGGAGTCTGTAACATCGAGACTTGCCTGGCAAAGCTCTCCATTTTTAATTACAACTGGAGTGACGAGGGGCGTCCTCGTTGGATGCATTTCCCTCACTTATTTCCTCCACCAAAATGATCAATTTAATGGCCTGAACAATAAGATTTTAGGGTTTTGAGTGGTCATCATAGGACCATCAAATCGGCTGATACTCCATAGGTTTCTAAACTTTCTTTTACACCTACTATGTATTCACTGGCTATCAGATTCAAGACAAGTCTTACCCATTGAATCGACAATGACGCGATCTTCCCTCTGGGACAATAAAGGTCTTACTTAAAGGCATACCTATCGTTGCACTCATACCCGAAGCACACCTGTCATTTTAGGAGAAAAGAAGAAAGTAAACGATATGATATCTGATGCTCTCTGTCAGGTTTCTTTACTAGGGTCAGCTGAAAGTGGAATGCGTGGGCTACTGCTTAATGGCCAGGTGTTCAAACGTATGAAAAAGGGAATGCGTTCAGTTAGGCCTGTAAAGTTGCTCTTCAGCAAAATGAACGATTTTGTTTTGAGAGTAACCAAGACTGCAACTAGACCACATAGACACTTGAACTTTCCACTCTCAAGGATGATGTGTTAAAATGACACTGTATGTGTTGTCCTTAACTAAGCACATACAGATGTCTTAAAGAGTTCCATGCATTGTGTTGCTTTTCGACACACCAGTAACACATCTGTATGTGTTTAGTTAAGGACAACACATCCTGTGTTATTTTAACACATCCTTGAAACCCATACAAATTCTGCTCATTTTAGGCAGTCAGAGTGATACTGCACTCTGGCCCACCTCAGCTAATGAAAAGGAAAACTCTGGTGTGTGTGTGTGTGTGTGTGTGTGTGTGTGTGTGTGTGTGTGTGTGTGTGTGTGTGTGTGTGTGTGTGTGTGTGTGTGTGTGTGTGTGTGTGTGTGTGTGTGTGTGTGTGTCATTCATTAGGAGTCCAAGCAGTGAAGCTGCTGGTTAGGGGTCCAAGTGGCGAAGGATTCTTATTATTTTTCCTATGGCCCCCCACTACTTAGGCAAGGCCATGCACCCATGTCGGCCAGATGGTGGCGCTATAATAGCAAATCACACTCCTACACCTTAGGTCCAACTGACACGAAACTTAATACACATATGCAGCTGAAGGTGCTCTACAACTTTGCCGCTGGGACCACCAGTGTCTGCCATACTGAATTGCCACCATTTTGCATTTTATGAAAAACAGTTTTTTTTCCCCTAAGGCTTTCTCAATTGTTGTCCAATCAACACCAAAGTTGTCAGACAGTATAAGGAGCTTAAGATACACAAATGGTCCATTAACTGGCCAGACCAGATAAAAAAGCATGGCCGCTGTCACCCGACGACATTCTCAAACTTCGACAAAACACGTCTCTTAGCACAAAATTGTCCATAAGCCATCAATATTTTATACAATCATCATGATATTCAGTAGATAGGTTGGGTGAAGGCATAATTATGATCATAAGGACAAAACCATTTTTAAATCGCTCCATAGGGGGCGCAATAGTGCCAAACAAATTAAAAACAGCCTTCCTATGCATGAACATTTACAAAACAGTGCACACAGTGCACACAGGTACATTCCTATCAAATATGGGGCCAATAGTCTTGATGGTGGCACTATAGCAGCAGTGTTAAGTTCAAATCTTTGAAAATTCATTAAAAATCAATAGTATGTGCTAGAGGTCTGTAATGCCGGAGTTGTTGCTCATCTTATTTGTTTAGAGTGTTGCCTAGTGTTTTCACTGTGTATTTTCTTGGTGCAAAGTGCCAAAAGAATGCTTGGTGTTCGTTTTATTTTCTCCAGAAGGCTTTAGTAGCTTGTTTTCTTTTGGAGACTTGTTATTTTGTTTTGGCTTGTTATTACAGTGCTGGAAACCTGTTTTATAGACCTGTTTCATGCCGGCCATTTTGACATGTAAAAGCAGGGCAAAAACGGGTGCAACTAATAACATTAATTATGGGGCTGCTTGATGTAGGTTTGCCAGTGGGCCAGCATTGACGATACTATTTACCATTGTCAATGCTGACTACTGCACACCTATATCAAGTGGACCCATGATTCATGTTAGGTGCAGCCTTGCTTTTGACATGTGAAAACGGTCTGTATTGCACTAAACAAGACACTAAACAAACAGTTGCATTGGTTTACAATATAAAAATGAATACTCTAACTCATACATCGTCTTGTCTTTTTCTCCCATGTTTAGCAAACAAAGTTCCCTGCTACAGAGAAAGTTCCCTTTCTAAAACACAGTTCAAGTCAACAAATGCAATCAGCATGCTAAGCTAACCGACATCATGCATGGTGACTCACTATAGCAATAAGGACATACAAATTAATTGGCAATCACTTTTCCACTAGCACCACCATCAGGCCAAACTGAGAACAAGATATATCAAAAAGTAATGGCTGGATTGCCATACAATCTGCTGTGCACATTCATGAACTCAAAAAGAAAACTTGTTTATGGTGAACCCATGACCTTTCCTCTAATGCCACCATCAGGCCAAGCTTTCAGTTTTCAAATGAGTGCATCGCCGACCCGTTAGTCATGGTCACAAAATCTGCTGTGAACATTCATGATCCCAAGTGAACAACCCTATTGATTTTGGTCATTACTATTACCTTTTCTCTAGCATCACCATTAGGACAAACTGACAACAAGATATCTTGACCTTTCCTCTAGTGCTTATGCTTTAATGCCCCATATGCCCAAATGCGTGGACACCTCCCACTGCTGCTATATTTCATTAATTAATTATATATTTAGCCAATCATAATTTAAATTACCCTACCACAAAACAGACTAAATCTGAAACTTATTTTTACAGGCAAACTGCGAGTGCCCCTCTGGGGGTCCTGTATGTAAAATACGCGGAAGAGACAGACGGAAGCCTCGACAGAAGCGGTCTGTCAAGGAAGAAAATTTTGCTGAATTTGACACAAAGAAGCTCAATCACATAAAACTATTTCGATTATTCCCCCCTCTCCACACACCAGCGTCCGCTGCAATGATTCTATTAGAAATCAACAACCGGATTATAGAAGAGACGCTGACGTTGAAATTTGACGGCGCATCCAATGGGTAAGACATCATTGTTTCAGACTGGCTAGCGTCTAGCTAGTTAGCTGAGCAAGCGTTGCTAACGTCAGTTAGCTAGCTAGGTGAACAATTATCACGATCGAAAATATACATAATTTGCTCGGTAATGCATGTTAGATTTGAGGTGCACCTGTAACATTTGCGATATGCAGTTAGTGAGGTAACACTTTTGTCTGTACCGGCAAACTCGAGTGCAACACGCAGACATTAGCCTGGCAGCTCACATTAGCTGTCGCTGGCTGCTGTTCTGAAAGGTGGGGTGTGTCTGTTGGCTTGCATATCTGCTGCTGCTAACCAGCAAGCTAGCTGGGCGGATGAAGTCTAGCTGTCCCTGTCTGGAGACGAGCGCATTGAACCGCAGAGTTAGTTTGAGGTTTACGGTGAATTTAATGTTATTTCACCCACTGTATATGGAGTCACCAAAATGAGTGTTCTGACTGCGTGATTTTGCTCTCCTTAGTGTCACGTTACATTAGCTCACGTTAGCATTAGCCACTGCCAATCAATCTCCTCACTTGTTCTGTCAAGAAGGAAGACTTAAGACTTGTCGGTGTCATGCTTTTCTAACGATAGCGTTACGTTTTCACACCTCTTAGGACGCTGACGATGGAGTAAAACCAAAGTTGTTGTTAACAAGGCGATGGTGTTTTTTTAATTTGCATCTGCAAGCGCCACATAACTATTTTAAAAGCTGCCAGGTAGCGCTAGCCATCGCCCTTACTCCAGTTTCCGCATTCCATAATATTCAAGCTGGGTCAAGTCAATGCATAGCAGCTTGGGCAAGTCGCTGCAGAAACGAGTCCTATGGACGCCTAAAGGTTAGAAGTTCGGCTAGGACTGTTGATTGGAAATATGCATATGTTCAAATTTCAATAAAACTTAATAAAACGTTTCACTGCAAATCTATAATTGCATTGGTCAGCACACCAGTTTCGTGCAATTGATGTCCTTGCAAGGCATACAGTTATCTTCATTGTTGATATCAAATTGTGTTTTAATCTTGCAGAACCAAACCAGAGGCAGTGGAGGTGACATTTGCAGGTGAGGTCACATGACAACTTCCCCAAGTGTGCACCATGCATGCTTATCGTCATTGTTAAAGGCTTAGCGCGATTACAGACTTTGAACGGTGATGTAGGTCTTTGATGTTGAAAAGGAAAATAATTTCTATCATGGCTAGTTCAAAAGTAGCAACCATGTCACCAAAATAAACAAAGGGTCCCTTGTTAATGCTGATAGTGGCCCTGACTTCGCCATGGTCACTGCTCAAGTGGTCACACTGGTCACTAATGTTGATGCAAATGACCATGTTTGAACCCACTAGTGATTGTAGCTAGCTCAGACAAGCTGTCAAACATGCGTAAGAAGCATGTGGTATGAGCCGACATCGATGCAATCAGTGTCAACAAGGAGAGTAAAGAAAGATGTAGGCCTCGTCCCAATATAAGACAAGAGAAACTCTGTCTGGGTTGGGATAGATGGCCTCAGTGTCTCAGGATTGGGAGCACATTGATTTTGTGCACGTTGTGTCCCGTAGTCATTCAGTAAAGCTCTCCTATGTAGCAGAACACATACTTTTGCTGTATTATTGAACCCTTGCACTGAAGAACCATACAACTCCAATCTTAAATTTCTTGGGACAGCCCCATTGAACTATATAAAACCTACGTATTTGCAGCTGTGAAGTCAATCCAAATCCCTTGGGAGTGTGAATGTGATATATCACCAGGAAGTACTCAACCTCTACTGTCTTAAAATATGAATGAACACAACCACATTACTTACCATCTTTTAGATAATAAGGCTTGAAAACATTGTTCCTCCCAAAACCTAAAACTGAGTCAGGCCCATATGGTTCTTCGTCTGAGGAAGAACTCATTAAGAACAACAGTTATAGTATGTCACAGTCACGTTAACCTTAGGCTGTATTTCAATGAGCAGATCACCGTGGTAAGCAGCCGAAGCACACACACACACACATACACACATACATACACACTAAAAATCCTACCTATCACCAAGGCAGGCCTATTCGTTCCATTTTGGTAAATGCTCACTAAGTGCCATTGAACCACTCTTTCTCATTTGCTTGATTACTTGTTTACTAGACACTGGCAATGGTATGTGTTTTGTGTCTAGCACAAAACTACACGAGCATGAAGTAGATTGATATTGTTGTCCAAGTATGTGCCAGATAATTACACTTTCTAATCATGGATTGTACAGTCAGCGTTCAGTGTGGGATTTGAGGACGGGGTTAATTCGCCTTGTTCACTTCGCAGCCATATTGGTCAAATCTGATGTAATATGAGGTACGGATGCGGATCACTTCAATCTTAAAACGTATCTATAAAAATGCCACGCCAAGAACTGAAATAGTAAAAAAAACAAAAAAAACAAGCAGAATACATTATCGGAATTACAGGCTTCATGATTACCTGACTCAGATTGTTTTTCACTGCCGTAGTTTTCATGTTTTGAAATACATGGAAGTGAATTGGTCATCTGCTTAATAACGATCTACAAAAACAAAGATGGCGGCGAAGTGAATAAGGTGAACAGGCTATAGGTCAGTTCCCGGCGTTTAGTTTCCCCTCGAGGGTCCTGTATCTATATGTTTTAGATGGCACTTGGGCCCCTGGTGGTTTCCCTGGGACCCAAAAGTCTCAGTGACCTGTTGTGTCTTTGCACTGCAGATTTCGATGGCGTCTTGTACCACATCTCCAATCCGAATGGGGACAAGACTAAGGTCATGGTTAGCATCTCGCTCAAGTTCTACAAGGAGCTACAGGAGCACGGGGCTGACGAGGTGAGGAGACGTGTGTACACACACACACACACACACACACGCACACACACACAGAAGGAGAGAGGGTGCTGGGAGGGACACCAACTTGGGATCTAGAAATTCTTTTTACCCATGACCTAAATTGCACAATGTTCACTTGCTGTGACAGATGGACGTGATTTATGGTCACAAACAGTGAACATTTGCCCTTGCACATATATTTTAACCGGAAGACACGACGGAGGACAGTTATTGTTTTACGTAACGGCATTCCACGAGACCCCACTGTTGTGTGGTGGCATTTTTTAAAAAGGAGCATGAAAGATTTAGTAGCGTGCACACAAAGCAAAACACACACATGTATTCACACACACACACACACACACACAGACAGAGCCCTCTATCTTTATATCAACCACTCATAAGGAATAAATATCACTTTCTACAACGTTAAAATAAGCAGGGTCTGGATCCATGATTCTGATTGGCTAGTAAGCGTCACGTGACCTCCATTTTCTGGGGAAAATCACACGATCTATCCCGCTTGGGACTTCTGTCATGGATGAATATTCTACAATTTATTCTACAATCTTGTAAATAACATTTTTAATAATATCTAGTAGCCTAACTGTTGTAGAAAAGCAATTAACCCCTCGAGGAAGGGGTAAATGGGTGGTGCTTTAATCTAGTATCACTAGTATCAGTCTGGATATGTATCATTGTTGAGTTACTTGCTATTTTATTCACCTTGTGTTTCTAGGCAACAAGGAGACTGTCAGCTTGCCGCTTTTCTAATCCCACTTCTAAAGTATCTAGACAGGGATATTTTAGCCTTAAAGGCCCGTTAATTTTGAATGAAATACGGCAAGCTACTTGCTCTTTTTCCGTCACAATTATCTTTGTTACTAAGAGAATGAGCTAGCTAAGAAGTTTTATCCGTATAGCCTAGATGTATTATTTATGTATGAATAATGGAGTAATTATGCTAAATCGTAGAATTATATAGAAGAAACCTACCCAAATATTATCTCCTGGACGTGCTAACAAAGGCATAGCTCCTTAGAAAACTTATTTTTCTCTCTCTCTCTGGATGTGCACTTCCATGTTACACATTCAGAAACTCACCGCTTTCTGTATCGCGCCTTTCTGATCCAATGCTGGTCCGATTTCTAGATTTCTAGAGGCTACATCTTTGTTGGCGGACCACGAGATAGATTTCAGCTTGGTTTATCACCATACTGGTATGGTCCTTTTAAATATAATTTAGTGAGAAATCTTACTCAATATGTGCTTGCGTTGGCAATAATTTAGACAACCGAATTCTGTACCACAATATCATAATTTCATCACAACATGATCCCACTGAAGGACAAGAAACGTTAATATTGGATTATTGCCTGTTCCTAGTAGCTATTAAGTCTAACCTAGTAGGCAACAGTATATGTCAAGACATGAGTTTGTTCATTTCTGCTTTTGTATGATTGCATAAACCTGAGATGCTATAAAAAAAATTAAAAAAAAAGAATCTAAAAAAAGAAGCAGAATATGTCAGGGTCTTTTCTGCACACACACACACACACACACACACACACACACACACACACACACCAAGAGTACATTGTGCCTGGCTCCTCAAGGCAGTGT
>OMKL01154080.1:0-12674 GCA_900302295.1 Parasudis fraserbrunneri | reverse complement strand
TGTTTGCATAGCTGTTTGGTTATGCTTTTATTGGCTCATGTCATTGTTGCTAACAGACAACACCCTTTCCTCCCTCCTTTCAGCTGCTAAAGAGGGTCTACGGGATTTTCCTGGTTTCGCCAGAGTCCGGTAAGAATGATTGACAGCTACTCGCCCTAGGCCTAGTGATCGAGTGACAGGTGTGTGAGCGATGGCTGTCAAGACAGGTGGCCGTAGACCAATCATAAAAGTTTTCATCACCCAAGGTCCGCGGTCTCCGGGTAGTCTGAAGGCTGCAAGAGCTGATCCAGAGTCTTGGGTTTTTTTGAGCTAGTGAGTTACTGACACTCCACTGTTTATGAGACATTCAATCAGTGTAAAGGCAGTACAGTTGTGTGTAAAACATGACGGGCAAAAAACAAAATGACAACTAGTCCATAATGGGGTATAATTGAAATTATGTCCAAATGCTGAGCTAGTACTTAAAATGAAAAGTTCAGTCCTTACTCTTGACTCAAAGCGCACTTGACTGGTCGTTTTATAGTGCCTCCCCCCAGTCTTGGGCTTTTTCATGGTGTCAAACTTGTTTGTTCCTTTTATGGATGCTGATAAATAAGTACACTACAAAAGGTTGCTTCAGACCATGACCACAAACCACTGCAGACAGATACTGTATCAGATGACTTCCTCATTTCCCTCTCTCTCTCTCTGATTGGCTGTCGGTCTCCTAGGCTACAACGTGTCCCTTCTCTTCGACCTGGAGGCCGTGCCAGACAACAAGGAGGAGGTCGTCCACCAGGCGGGCATGCTGAAGAGGAACTGCTTCGCCTCGGTCTTTGAGAAATACTTCAAGTTCCAGGAGGAGGGGAGGGAGGGCGAGAGCCGGGCGGTGGTCCACTACAGAGACGACGAGTCCATGTAGGTGGCCGCGGTGTTGCCCGTTAGAAAAAGCTTTAATAAAAGTGGTCGTGTCGAGATGTTTTTTTGGGGGGTTTTTCCCGGAGAGCGTGACTGAGGTCGTCGGTATCTCGACTCGAGTACTCCTTTTATTACCACCAGCTCGACTAGTTGAAACCGTTACCCACACCATCACCTGAATCTCGCAGTTGTAACTGAATCCTTGGTGGTTGCAGCGTTGATATGCTTTGCTTTTTCCGTTGACTCTTTTTAGCTGCAGTATGGAGACGTGCTCTGCCGCTCTTGTCATCCAGACGAATGTTCGTTCTATTTTCTGAGTAATCGAGTTCTAGTTTTTGATGTTTTGACGACTAAATTACTTGAAATGCCCATCTCTAGTTGTTGGGACACGTTGCCTCTGTTGAAATGGTCTAAACAGTCATTCCTCTCCTGCCAACTTGTCCTGTTCATCAGCAAAAGTTTGAGTATCTCATGGCAAAAGTTCAGTTCATTGCACTGAAAACAGACGTCCATTTTACAGACGCATTCAGTTTGTCACAGTTCAGAAGACATGGCATGCACTCTAGGGTTGGGTATCGTTTGGATTTTAACTATCCTGATTCCGATTCTGCTCAATGAATCTGTTCTGATTCGAATATTTTTTTAGAGAGGAAAATAATTTATATTTAAATAACAAAAAGTAGCCTACCCTTTATTCCTTGCTTATTTAGGCTATTGTCAGTACATTTTCCACCATGACATGAAGGTATCTTTCTCTTAATTCTCTGTAGCCTATAGTTAGGAATAGGAAAAGATCAAAGAAGGTTTAAATGTATTAATATTGCTGAATGATGGGATCTCAAGGCATATTGCCTACCCCTTCACCACAAATCACAATGCATCCTCTCTCTGTGCTTACATCCCCCCCCCCATGGCTAAAGTGAAAGTTGGCTAAAGAGTTTTCTTTAATAGGGGGTCACTGCGGATTAACTCGTATCGAAGGATTATCATTGGTTATAAAAGGGTACTGGTCTAAAAGGGGAATGTAAGCTGTCGGTACTAGCTGTACTCGAGTGTGAAGTGCTGACATCACCACCGGTGGCTGTATCTGTGGCATTATGCCTGGGAGACTGCAACACATCGAAAACGTTGCACATAATGTTGAAGCAAAGGCTTCATCGTATTGGAGGCGCTTCCTTGCTTGCACCAAATACTCTGCAGGTGACATTTTCCTGTATTACTATCGTTTTTGTGAAGCTCGGCCAGCCATGGTCCAGTAAGTAAACAAAAATGTATTGATCAAATGCTTTGCTGATGCCACCGCATAACCAAAGATATGACATTCAGCCTCAGCAGCAGGTCCTGATTGATTGATTGATCAATCAATCAATCAATCAAATCAATCAGCAGGTCATGGCAGACAACCGATGCTCAGTGCAGTCTCCTTTGAGGAGCACGAATGAAATACGCTGTAGTTAGGAATCGAAAAGCAGATTCGAAACTCATGTTAGTTATCGAATCCACAGTTCTTTGAAATACATAGATAGTTTATTTGTCCTAGAGGAAGAAATTCTTTCCCAAGGAGTTGCATACATAACACAAACATGTAAGACATACAGAATTTTGAACCGGTTCCAATTTGGAATGCCTAACCCAACCCTAATGCACTCCCACCAGTTGAATTGCGATTGAGTGGTACTGCTCAGCGACGTGGGAACAATTTGACTCAGGGACAGTATGTGACAAGAGATGCACAGGAACTCACAGGGTTACATTCTCAACTTCAAATGGGGGGCGGAGGGGGTTGTAAAAGGTTAACCCAATCTGCCCTTCATGTCGCCACCATAATCCCTGCCTGACGCAATGTGTCTCCAACATCTCCTCAGGTATGTGGAGGCCAAGAAAGACAGAGTGACCGTGGTGTTCAGCACAGTCTTCAAAGATGACGATGACGTCATCATCGGAAAAGTCTTCATGCAGGTAGGTACTAAAACCAACCAAGTACCAATGTGGAGGCAAAATGTTAAACCCACACAACTCTCAACTGAGGGCATGTTCAGAATGCTGGACCCCCTAGCCCTATTTCCTATTACTCATCAATGATGCTGTCGAAGGGTAGAGACCTTTCTCGGCGCAATCCATGCTGTTCTCAAACTGGGTAACCAACTCCTCCTTACTTAACCACAAAACGAATGTAAAGTTAATATGGCGCACTGTAAAAAGCCCTCAAAAACAAACTTTTTTGTGTTGGGTGCACTGTGGATTAGGTTTTAGCATTTATTTCAGGGCTTGTACATGGCCCTATTACGTTACATTAGTTTTGTGGCTAACAAGCTTGACCTGCGTGTATCAAGTAAGAAGAACAGCATGGATTGTGCTGAGAAATGACTCTACCGATCGACAATGTCATTGGTAAGTAGGAAATGGAGCTAGGGGTCCAAAATTCCCTTACCCATTCAAGCTCTATGGTTAAACCTCCCACACCTATAAATTCTAGGGCTCCAAGGTGGAAAAAGTAGTTCCGGTGCATCCCTAATCCCTGTCTCTGTGTGTGCTTGCGTGTAGGAGTTCAAGGAAGGCCGGCGAGCCAGCCACACGGCCCCACAGGTGCTGTTCAGCCACAGGGAGCCTCCGCTGGAGCTGAAGGACACGGACGCCGCCGTGGGCGACAACATCGGATACATCACCTTCGGTGATTAGCCAAAACCACTCACTAACTCATTCACTCACTAACCAACTATTTCCCTAAATTTCCCTAGAATGACAAATTACAAGGAAGTTAGAGGGAAATTTTCCTCAAAGGACGATTAAGAATCGTTCTAAATATCTATGTAGACTAACTTAACAAACTAGCTCGCTCCCTTCCTCGACTGTGGAGAATAGATACTTGCTATCTTTCTATCTCTCTCTAGTACTTACTAAAATGTAGGAAGTTGGGTACCTACTGTATGTCTCCGAATGTTATGGTTATTTTGTCTTTTTATTTTGTGTCATATAGAAATGTGATGTATCGTTGTAACCTGTTCCTTCTGTATCCTTTCAATCCCTTGCTCCTACGTAACGATATACGGAATGTATTTATAGTCTGCTCCACTCCTGTAAATCAACTAGGATGTCTCCATATGCCAGTGACTAAATTATACAACCTTTTTTGACATGAAGTAATGTCAAACATGGAATGCTTTCATGTGTTGACGTCAGCTAGCCGACCGATGTCTTTTGTTTTCTCTCTGTCACACACAGTCCTGTTCCCACGCCACACCAGTGCCAGCGCCAGAGACAACACCATCAACCTCATCCATACCTTCAGAGACTACCTGCACTACCACATAAAGTGCTCCAAGGTGAGTTTGGCTAATTGGTGACGAACACCTACACGACCGCAAACCATTTAAAGGACAGGTTTACTTTTTTTTTTAATGTATTTCTTTCACCCAGGCCCTATGCAACCATGGTCTGGCATGACGTTGTACTGATCGTTTTCGTATTGAGAAACACAGCACTGTGATGCATCCTCTCACCAGGCTCCAGTACAATCCAATGGGGCAAGTGTTTTGGCCTTCAAAAACCATGATTCCAAAACAGGAAGCTCACGGTCAGATCAGATGTGTCTTCATTTGCTCTGCTGAGGAAATGGTTGCAAACCGTACATCCTATCAAAAGTTAGAATACGTTTTGGGCAACTTGGATAACACGAGGCCTATGAAATTCTTTATAATGTTTGATACAATGTATAGTTTGCATCCATTTCCTCAGTAGAACATATGAAGACACACCTGATTATACTGTGAGATTACTATTTTGGAAAAGAACATGTATCATGGTAAAATTAAAATAAAAAACAGAGCCTAAAGCTTTATGGAGGGTTGTCTTTGGTAAAATAGAGTTTAAACTATAGTCAGCACAGTGAATAGGGCATTTCAAGAGTTTAGAATCAAAACAAAGCTGTCCGACCAAATATCTAACCAACTAAAGACCATAGCAACAATCTGTCTTGGAAAATCAACTACACTCAAGATTGGGAAAAATAGAGTTCAAATGTATTCATGGTGAAATGCCTCTTTATGCAAAGTGCCTGAGTTTAGATACAATAGTTAATTTCCAAAGGTGCCACACGGCATTCAGAATATGCACTGGGCTGTCCACTCAGTCAGCTTGTCGTCAAAGTGCTTTACTCCACTTACTCAAATTGCTCTATGGTCCAGTTCCTTTATTAGTGTATTAAACCCGTTCAGCCAGACCACATGCTGCAGGGGTGAGTCCTTACCCTTGTTTGGTACACAAACTACCACTTAATAACAGACTCCGGACTCCGTAATAGCATGTTTCAAGATGCCTTGTCACTTCTTACTAGACCTTACGACTACCTTCTCCACAAAAGAAAGTTCAGTCACAGGTGAGATCAAAAGGCGGCCCGGCCTATTTGCCAGACAGGGATGTCCTCTGTCACCGTCGGTGATCATACAGGTTTCTCGGAGTAGTGTGTGTTTGTTTATGTATGTGTAAGAAAAAGCGCTGTCCTCAAATGGCTCTTCAAATGACTTCTAATGACTAATCTAACATCTTTTCTGCACGAGTTGCGTCTCAAAGACTTGCATTGGGTTTGACGTTGTCTAGTGAATTTGAGATAAAAGATTGGATGATGATGTGCCTCCCAGCTGCCTGCGTGTGGCTTGCGTACCATTGCCCTTTGTGGTGAAACTATTCCATCCAACTATTAGATTTGATTTGGATTATTAAGGTAAAGATTTTAAGCATAATAAAATCTCAAATTTTTGACCACAGTTTGATTTGCTAAATTTCTGTATACAAATTGAACTGGACTGATCAGTTCGTAAAAATTTAAATATAGGCAATTGATACCTTACACCAAGGTATTTATTTCACTACACTGTGTATATATATATTAATTGAATAGATGAACACATTAATTTCAGTTATCTTTAATATCGATTTAGTAATTTTGTAGATGGGGTTGGATTTCCATATTCATATCAAGGCACCATAATGCATTTTTATTTATTTAACCTTTATTTAACCAGGTTAGTCCCATTGAGATTAAAATCTCTTCAAAAGAGACCTGGCCAAGGGCAGCAGCATGTATAGTTTCAGACACAACATAAAAGACAACAAGCTTAAAGTGCAATACAACAATAGTGCAGGGGAAAAATTAAGACAAAAAAATTAATTAATTAATTGAAATATTTTGAATTATCGATAGACTTAGATTAGATTAGTAACTGGGTCCTGAAGCTTAAGCTCATTCTGCAGGCTATTCCAAGCAGAGGGTACAGAAAACATCAAGGCCTTCTTGCCCAACTCGGTCATACAGCTTTAGGAACAGTCAAAAGCACAGTGTCTTGAGACCCTAACCCATAAGTGCCACGTTATTGTGACATAAAAACAGATAAATAACAGGGGAGTCTACCTTATAGATAAATACATACCAGTGACTAAGACAACGTGTTGACAGAGCAGATCATGAGACGGAGCAAGTGATGAGTGAGGGCTATGATGCATGGATCCATTTTTACACTCCTAACTGCCATGCACTGTAAAGATGACTGATTCCTAATATTTGAGTATGATGGTATGGTCTTGTTTTAGTTTACATTAGGGCTGCCCCCTCGTTGTCGGTGCAGTCTTAGTCGACCAGTATTGTTATTGTTGTTTTTTTATGCTTTATTCCATGCTGAATGAGTTATATTGATGAAAAATAATAAGCACATCTCTGGTAAGTTCTAGATTTAAAGAGTCCTTCTTCATGACTGCATGTAGGAAACACAATTTCACACATTTCTGAATTTAATTAACCTATCGATTAGTCTGACTATTAGCATTTATTCTAATTTGAATATTCAGATTTCTTTAGTCCCGGACAGCCCTAGGTTATACGTTGCTGTTATTTGGTGGTTGTTTTTTTTTAACCTGTGTGTGTGTGTGTCCTACCTTCCACAGGCCTACATCCACACACGCATGAGGGCCAAGACATCAGACTTCCTCAAGGTGCTGAACCGGGCCCGGCCCGATGCTGAGAAAAAGGAGATGAAGACCATCTCGTAAGTAGCCAGCCGACGTTCCCCTCCGCGTCAGATCCACTTTTCTGTTGTCTAGTCGAGGTCCGCAACCTCCTAGTCGATTAATCGGTCGGTTTGGTCCTAGTCGACCCAAGACTGTGCTAGTCGATATGTACATTTTTATGCTGCTTTTTTTTTCCATGCTGAATGACTTATTTCCTGAAAAATTATAAGCAAGTCTCTGGTAAGCACTAGGTTAAATTAGGTGCTTCTGCATTATTGCATGTGGAAAAAAACTCAAAATCATACAAATTTGCAGATCAAATCGACTAATCGATTAGTCGACAAATCCTATTACATTAGTCAACAGACAGTGTCTTTAGTTGAGGACGGCCCTGGTCCACACAGGGATTCAAAGTGAGATTCATGAGCCTCCTAGGCCTATACCAGTCCAACGCATTTATACAGAGAGCTAAGGTAAGCTTCGAAAAGTCTTTCAGAGGTTTGTGATTCTGTGCGTCTAATCATAAGAAGGATTCTACTAATCTTTTGATCTGAGTTATGCATATTTGTCTGTGTGTTTGGGTGGGCAGGTGTGTGGTGTGTCCCTGTTCTCATAACACAGATTTCTAGCTCTCTCTCTCCCATGTAATGGAGTATTTTTATTTTATTTTTAGATGCAAAACACCTCATAGACCGGCAATGTCACCAACTCAATCAGTCATTCACTCGCGGCTAGCCACTCTGCCCCTAGTGGCGGCTCACAGGCATGGCACTGTGTAAAACCAATTCAATCCATGCGACAATGCTTCTCATCTATGACACTGTGTCCTTATTTCAATCTAAGTTATCTGATCATGTGTCATTATATATATATATGAATTATAGTGAGGAGTTTGATGATATCGCCTCACGGCCAGATTTAATTACATATGTAAAATGTCCCACATCTAATCCAGCAGCATTACATTTTAATTGACTAAAGCTGGTTATGTTTATGAACCATTTTTATGTTGAAAAGAAAGCAGGCCAAGATTTGTTCCAGACAGCCTGGCTAGAAGAATGCATTTTTGTCCTTTTCATTTCCCCAAGTTATAAGTGGCCAGTCTCTCTCTCTCTCTCTCTCTCTCTCTCTCTCTCTGTCTCTCTCTGTCTCTCTGTGTGTGGTTGAGGGTTGTGGGCTGCATTTCCGCTAAGCTAGTGAAATAAAATTTGATGATGAAGGAGCTCTTTGGTTCGGGGAATATCAAAAGACAAAGACCGTACGGTAGTCTTCATTAGCCTTTAATACATTCGTTCATTCAATGAACAGTTAACATCACTAAAAAGTTTTCTGTGGAGATTTACATTGCTCCTTGAACAAGTCCATTTTCATTGCACTAATGCAGAGTGCCTTGTGCAGTCTCCCCAGTCTATTTTGTTCTCTCCTTGGCCCATTGTTTACTGTGTGGACATGACTGTGTTATGTAAGACCTATCTTTCTGTGTGCTTTGGAGGTGTGTGTGTATATGTATGAGTATGCTTGGGAGGGGTGAGTATGTTATAATGGTGTTTACTACTACTACTTCTACTACTTCTACTACAATATTTGAAGGGGGCAGGTGTGGAATTTTAATGGCTATCTTCCTCATGAAAAGCAGAGACACAGGCATTCACCTTGGAGGTGTGTGTGTATATGTATGAGTATGCTTGGGAGGGGTGCGTGTGTGTGAGTGTGTTATAATGGTGTTTACTACTACTACTTCTACTACAACATTTGAAATGGGCAGGTGTGGAATTTTAATGGCTATCGTCCTCATGAAAAGCAGAGACACAGGCAATTGCACATGTTACATTACATAGTTTTGTTCTTATAGCTCTTTAAAAAAATACCTGTGAATCGAGCCTGTGCTCTTTCAGAACACAGAACCCCCTTGTTCATTAGTTAATATGTAACCAGAATGCAGAGGGAAACTCCATAGCTGCTATTTTTGTGAGATTAAAAAAAAGGGGGGGCGAGGTTCACGACTCAGGGGTTTTGGTCAGCCACAAGTCTGTTAAAGGTGCTATATGTAAGATTTTCAATTGTTTGGAATGAGGAACATGTACACATACAAATAACATGAAATAAGCACCAAAAAAGGAGGACCATTTAGACTTTTGCCAAACAATTACAAGAAAACAGTGATTCTTTGGGAAGTCATAGTGAGCTCACTTTCAAAGCTAGAATGAAGATAAAGATATCATTGGCATCTTGAGGAACCTGTAGGTTCCATTTTATGCTAGCTTATCGGGTAAGAATGAAATGACACTCTAAAGCACATAATTTAATGGGTGAGTCTAAATGGTCCTCTTTTTTTTTGTTGCTTATTCCAAGTTATTTGTATGTCGTTGAGTGTACATGGTCCTCATTCAACGACTGAAAATCGTACAAATGGCCCCGTACTGTGAGTGTTTGTTTTGAGCTACGTCTAAATTTTTCATACATTGCTACCTGTATTTGAAGTTGCATTTAAAAAAAAATAAAAATACAACTAAAACATTAGATGTATCTGGCTTCTAGTTAGATGTGGTCATAAAAACCTTTTATGAACAAAGAATCTGAGTCTGATTCCACCCAAAGTGTCAAAAATATATGAATGTAAATAACACAGGGGACGGATGATATCTTCGAGCTTACCACGAATAGTTCTACAATTGATGCCCGTCATAAAACATTCCATAGATGTAGACGTGGTGGACTTAATTGTCTGTCTGGAATGACAAAACTTTGTGTGTGTGTCTGTCGTAGTTTTGTCATCGTACAGAAATGCAGTGCGGGGCAGTGGGAGGATACTAATTTTTGTGTGTTTTGTGTGTTTGTAGGGGCAAGACTTTCTCCCGCTGAGGCTGGTCCCCACACGAGCACCCCGACCCCCTCCCTGGACACGCCTAAACGCGCCACACCGAGAATCAACGCACCATTCGGACAGGACCACAGGACAGCCCCCTTAATGCCCGCCCAGCCCCTACCTGAAACGCGTGTCCAGTCTTTTTTTTTCTTTTTTGTCTTTTTTTTAAAGAAAGAAATAAAGTTGGCTCCACTTTGAATAAAGTTGGCTCTTCTAAGAGAGAAAGCCAAGGCTTAAAATAATGAAAAAAGGGCATTCCTTGCTTTGCATAGTTAAAGAGAATTATTAGTCCTATATAAATATATATATGAGAAAAAAAAATGAAATTTTTGATACGATATCTTTTACTCCATTTGGTACCTCTGCCTTGCCTGCTCTTTCTGTCTTTCTCCTACCCTAACGGTAACCATGCATTTGATGGCTTCATTACCCCCCATCCCCCTCCTCTCTCCCTCTCTCTTTCCTTCTATCTATGCTTTCATGTCGTCCGTACCATTGTCATTGGAAAAAAAAAAAAAAGATAAAAATAAACCAGTCTTGTAAAAAGCAGAGCAGACGGGTAGCTGAGCTTTTGTTGAGTTGTTTTGCAGTTTCAAGTTACATATGAGTTCCTTGTTCATTGGAATTTGGCAGCATCACAGTTCCACAGAACAGCTCCTTTGTTTATTTTTTTGGTAATGCTTTTCTGTGGAATGAGATATGGATCAACAGGATGGCATTAGGTTGTTAAAGGGCCAATCCGGAGTTTATTTGACCATATAAATGTAGGGTATATCGCATAGCCTCGTGAAGAGTTTGATCTGTAGATGGGAAAAAAAAAGCATTTTGGAACTTTCTTAACCCATTGTATATCACAATGTCGGTCTGTTTTACTCAAGTGTTCACAAACATTTTCAGTGTGTAAACAAACTTTGTTTCAGACACAAAATACAGCAAATACATATTTCCCTATTTAGATCCCTATCATTAGTCATTGGACCAAGGGCTCGGACAATCCACTAGACAATGAAAATATGTCTATTACTGTCTTTTATTTTGATGGAGGGGCTATCCATTTGTGTGTTTGGATCACGGATTGGGCCTTAAACACGGAACTTATTTTTTTCAGTGTATATACCTAGGTGGGACCAGTAGTATCTCCTGTGATCATCGCATAGAAATTAATCGAATCGAATTGATCCGTGGTCATTATGTACGGTTTTGATATGCATCAAATCTTTGCGTGAATGACATATAAAATCAAGTCAAGTACATGTTGGATTGAAACATCGCACCCTTAATTAGCTGGAAAGAGCTGTGTTCATATAATGATGCACGTTCACATGTACTGTAGGCTGTAAGTGTAATGTGTATTTACAAGTCAAGGTCATTTGTGTGATCTAACCCTATCACAGTTGCATGTCTCAAAGGGCTTCACAGACCCTCAAGATGAATGAAAAAGCTGTTTTTAAGTTTTCCATTTAGGAGCAGGCTTACTTGTGGGTTTACCGACACCTGTCTCCAATGGTGTTTAAAAGGGCACAGAAAAACAATGCTGCTTCATTAGCCACATAATCTCACTCGTATCTCAAAACTCTAGCAGTCCTGCGCACATTAATTTGATCATCGAGTAGTGGTACTTAATGTGTGATGTCATCCGAGGACACTTGTTTCATGTAGTCTCGTACGGCTCGGTGAGATTATGAAAGCGAATGAGTAACATCGCCCAAAAACTCTTGGAGGAATAGCCTACTGTTAGGAAAATACAGTTAATGTTAGTTTCCAACTAAGTCTAGAGTGAAATTTAAATCAAGGCAATAATTTACTACCAAATATCTAATGAACTAAAGGCCACAGTGAAAACCTTTCCTGGAGAATCTATTACTCTGAAGACCATGACAAAGTATAGTTCAGATGCATTGAGGGTGAATTCTCCATTAATATTGTTTGCAATGACAGCTGCTAGCTGAAAGCACTATAACACTACATAGTATGAACACTATTGTCAATTTTGAAGCAAACGGTCGCCATGTGTTTTATGACATCACATTTCCTCTTCCCCTCCTCACTCCCTCTCACTGTTGAAGCATATATTGTATACACTCATAAGTGGAGTAATAAAGTTGAAGGCCACTTGTACAACGGAAGATGCAAAGTCAACAACCTGTTGAAATCAAATGTGTTTATTTTTTAACTGATAAAGCTCTCACAGACAGAGAGAGAGAACACATTGGAACAATTTCACAATGACTTCACTTGGCTTACAACATCAGTGCGGTGTGACACCAGGCTTAACCCTCCCGTTATGTTCATTTGTCAGGAACAGCAATGATGTTCCCCGGTCAATTTGACCCGGTGCATGCTTAATTATTTATAGGAAATTGTTCAATTAGGATAATTCACTCGTTTTTCATTAAAAAAATACATGTTCAAACATTAACCACTTAACTTACTTTTGAAAGACCTACAATACATAACATTGAAACATTTAAGTTTTGTTTTACATACATGGACTGTTTGTGAACCAGAAATGAACAAAATAACAAGCAATAGCAATATGAACAAGGTGTGTGTGTGTGTGTGTGTGCTTGTGTGTGTGCGTGTGTGTGTGTGTGTGTGTGTGAGTGTGAGTGAGTGTGTGCATATATGTGTGTGTGTGAGTGAGTATGTGTGTGTGAGTGAGTGAGTGTGTGTGTGAGTGAGTGTGTGTGTGCATAGATGTGTGTGTGAGTGAGTGAGTGTGTGTGTGTGAGTGTGTGCATAGATGTGTGTGTTTGTGTGTGTGTGTGTGTGTGTGTGATTGGGGTGAAATATGTTTTTTTAATGTTTCACCACTTAACTTACTTTTGAAAGACCTACAATACATAACATTGAAACATTTAAGTTTTGTTTTACATACATGGACTGTTTGTGAACCAGAAATGAACAAAAT
>OMKL01154072.1:6590-18649 GCA_900302295.1 Parasudis fraserbrunneri | reverse complement strand
TGCGTTGAGCGTGTTTTTTTTTCTTTTCTTTTTTTAGTTTTTTTAGTTTTCTTTTTCTTTTCTTTTTTTTAGTTCTGTTCAGACATTCAGTTTCATAGTTTCAAAAAAAGAATATCTGCTGCTTTCATGGCGATAGATTCCAGAGAGGCTGATCTAAGGTTTTTTTTTTTTTTGAAAGACCGATGAAAAACAAAGCGGAGAGTTGTGGTATTCACTGGATCTATGCTCCCTGAAACAAACATCTTTGTTGCTTTGTCCAGAGTCCAGACAGGCCTGCAGCAGCATTTCCTCTGTAGATGGCTACAAGTCGTGCTACCAAAGTAAAAGGGCCATTGTGACTATACTTGAGATTTCTGTGTAATGCCTGAGACTGAGAAGAAGTAATACTGTTGAGTCTTGTGAGGGTTATGCTGCTACTAGTGTCTGAACCAAGTGCCATACTATCTGGGTCAAGAGTTGGGTCAAAGGTGCATCAAAGAAAAGAAGAAAAAAAAATACTCATATAAATAACCATCATGTTGAACAGTCATTAAGTTATATGAAAAATAGTAATAATTTATGAAGAGAGTTTTGTACAGACCGTTTGAGGAAATAAAAAAGATTTTCATAGAGATATCTATATGAGAGTTAATTTTTTTTTATTTTGTTTTACATGTGCCACACATTTGCCAGTGGTAACTTGTATGTCCAGTTTTAAGGAAACCTTCCTCTGTGTTTTTGTTTTGTAGTGTTTGTTAAAGCCAAAAAGACTTTTTTTTTCTTTTTTCGGTAGATTGTTACCTAAGCTTTATTTCTGTTCATTTCTTTGACATTTTTTGAATAAAAAATTTCCAATTTCCACCTGTTGTGTTGGGTCTTCTTCATTGTTGAGAAGAGATGAACTAACCAAACCATAAAAAATAAGAATAAACAAACATTACAAGTGTATAGGTATATACTGTATACACATAAACAAATAAAAAAAAGTCATTGTATCAAAAGCACAAACAACAATTTCAGAGTGAAAAATATAAATCATCCAAAACCAGTAGAGGGGGAACAATGTTTCAACAGGGGGGCTTTTAAACCAGTTTAAACCTGTTTTTGTCTCCTATTGAATATGAAATTATGACCTCTGTCTTGACAAAGTTCCAATATGAGGTATTTCACTTCTTGTACCAGCAGAGGCCACTGACTACCTTTACAACCCTACTGTTGAGCCACTCTTTCAGACTGAAAGGTCTACTGCAAGCGCAGGAGGAAGAGGTAGAACAGCATGCATCTAGTTCTCCCTACCACCCCACAGCTGACAGATGTCAGACAGTGATATTACTCCTGGCAATTTCCTCCTTAAGACAGATGAGAATCTCAGTAATGTGTCAAGACTCAAGTAATTCGACACCAACCTTCACCTCACTGCTCACTCGCACAAGGCAGAGAGCCACTCTTACAATGACATTGTATGAGACACATTTCTCACAATGGCATGCCAACATCACATATCTCCATGAATTGAAACGTTATCTGTCACTTAAGAGTTGTTCTTCAGTATCACTGTTGCACATCTTCCAATCAGATGACCTTGAAGTACAAGAGCTTACGCTAAAAGAACCAAGTGCAACGAAAGGTTTTCTACTTCCGCCAAACCTATACTGGATAAAACAGCAGCACATTGATAATAATTCACTTCAACTTTAACAAATGCATTTGCTGATGTCTTGAATTATTTCAATAGCTTTAGCTTTCCCTGCTCTCGATACTGGTGATGGAGAAAGAATATGAATGCCCTCTATTCCACATCCAAGTCTCCCCCGCTCCAGTCTCTCCTCGCAATGGCTGTTCTAACCCTATACTCTACTTAGACGACCATCTGCTGTATGTACAGCACATACTACAGTCTCAACCCAGAGTGTGAGGACTATCAACACCTTTCTCATTGTGGTGTTGAGAACATGAATGTGTCTCAAGCAGGGTGAGGGAGGGTATCAGGAGGCACTGGGGGACTCCCGGTTGCTTGGATGGGGGGGTGGTCTGTGGCCAGTCCCTGTCATGGCAGATGGGTCTCTCCGGTATCCTGCAGGGTGTTGTGCCACCCTACGGGGAGTCACCAGCTCCAGACGAGGACTGAGACTCAAGCTGCAGCTGCAGCTGTCTGCGTTGAGCCACCTGCGCCTCCAAGGCGAGTAGTGGGCACCTCCTTCTCCTTACCCCAACAACCATACACCAAAGTAGTGTCAAGATCCCATCACCCAGAAGGACATTTTCAAATGTATTTTTAATTTGCAGGTTGCAGGAACGGTTAAGGTTAGGGTTAAGGTAAGGCATAGGTTTCTAAACAACTTTTTAGGTGAAAATGATTGACGTGTTGCAACTTTGCTGCTTGGCCAACAAGTGACGACCCCCTTTCCAGATCATAGCTGGCCTTCTGGGCAATGGGATCTAGACAGCACCATACACCAAACCACTCTGCCCACATCACCCTCTTCTCCTCTTATACTCAGGTAAAGTAGTCTACTTTATCACGATCAGGCTACTACCAGTTTAAAGGGGAATGCCACCCATTTTCAGAATTCACATATGTTATTCCTGTGCCCCAAGAGAGTTCAATCAATATCTGTGAGATGTTTGTGCGAGCCCCTACAGCCAAATTATGTTTTAATTCAGACTCAGACCTGTTGGTAATACCGGAACATAAATCTCATTTGGGTGTATGATAACTCAACCTTTTATGGCTTCACAAAGTCTGTGGCCCATGCATTGTCTGTGAGGCAGCACCAAATTACACACCCAGGTGACATTACAGATTGGAGGGCCCTCTCTCTGATTTCAAGCTTTAGGTGAGACTTATATATAGTTCTATGGTGGTGGCGGTGGTGGGGGAGGGGGTGTTAACACAGACATAGTGGGTTATGTTCTCTTTTGCTTATACATTTTAAGTGTTTTAATCTTTTTTTGTCTTGAGCTGAGGCCTTTCCATAATCCTATACCTTTGCCCACTTCAACACCTATTGCACGCCTGGCTCTCTGGTTGGGGGGATCTCCCATTGAATTGCCCATCTAAGGTTTCTTCCCTTTTTTCCCTATTAAGTTTTTTCTTTCTTGTGGGAGTTTTTCCTTATCTTCCTTGGGAGTTTAGCCAGGGGGTGTTGTATCTGTGTGGGCCTGTGAAGCCCATTGAGACATGTATTGTGATTTTGGGCTATACAAATAAATTTACTTGACTTTGACATAAATTTGACTATACCCAATGAGTAGTCTAGGTCGCATTCCGCATTTTCTCACCTCTGTAAGTTGCACGCCTTTTAAACTAAATACACTACTTAGTTACAGGGCTGCTGGTAGGTTATGGTTGTTTATGACCAAAAGGAGGTCTTTGATCTATGTCTGATCATCATGTCAGTTCTTATCACAAGGTAAACCTGCGAAAGAAACAGTATCCTATTGGACGTGGTAATTTAATATGGAAATAACTGAGCACATTGCCTGGGTCCTGTGTGTGACATCAATCTTTCAACCATTCATGAAACACATTACAGAGAGAGAAGAATTTGAAGATTCAAGATTCAGGACACGCTCTTATCCTCACAAATATACACTTACAGCACCATCTAGAGGTCACTAGGCTTACTAGACGAAGGAAGACAACATTTTGTATGTAGACCTTATGTAGACCTATTTCATTTTCACATGAGATGGCTTGACAATGAAAAATCCATGTATGCGTTTATATTTTTTCATAGAGTATGCCCACTCTGTTGGTAGGGCTGACTGAAATACTATTCATCACTGCATAAATAACAAATAACTAATATAACAAGACACATCAGCCTTCTAATGCCATAAACATTTTGTCAGCATCATATTTGCACTGTGCCGAGGGAGGTCAAAATTTAATTAAATTCAAGACTGGGCAGAATTTTTGGAGTGTGGGCCTGAAGCAGAGGGCACTTTTGTTCCCAGACTGATGACTGGAAGGTAGCCAGCCCATTCTGAACTTAGCCAACCACAAGCAATGTTCGCCAGCCAATGATGTATTGTGCCTTCCAGGCTGCTAAGTATGAGTCATAGAGATTAAAAAGCTAGAGGGGGTAATTCCTATCTACACAGTGCTGCCAAAGCTGTGTGGAAGCTATACTAATAGCTGCCTGGAAGGCTCAACATTTTGCTGCCTAGCAGACATCTCCTTTATTGTTTTGCTGCCTGGTAGGCACCAGACGTGATCTACTTGTGTGTTTGGCAGGTCCTCGTCAACTCGTAAATTCAGAAATTTCCGAGTTTACCACCAGGAAGTTGCACTCGACCAAGTGGTAAATACCAGTGGTAAACTCAGGCAAGTTCAATGATACCCAAGTTACGAGTTGTGACGTTTCACTGACCCTTCACCTTTTGTGGTGCAAACATACTTCATTATGTACATGGAGTATCATGAGACATCATCAGAAATATGATGTTGACATGCTTGGTTTCCTAAAAATCGCTCAAACCACCTGCATCAAGAAAGAAAGGTTGAATAATCTGGCTAAATCTGCTGCCTTGCATCTGATTGGTCCTGACTTTACGACCTAACTAGCGCACCTGAACACTATCACCTTGTACACCATTTGGTCACATGATAAATTTCCGACTTTACAAGGTGACAAGGACCTGCCGAATGCACAACACCATTGTTTAACTTTCCTTGAAGTAGTCTAATGGTGCATTCGAGCTGGTCCTCGTCAACTTGTAAAGTCGGAAATTTCCTGAGTTGACCACCAGGAAGTTGTTCTCTTAACGGCTGACCAAGTCGTGAACACCAGTGGTAAACTCGGGCAAGTTCCATGATACCAGAGTTGTGACGTTATTACTGGCCTTTAACCTTTTGTGGTGCAAACATATTATTATTATGGAGTATCATGAGACATCATGCCCAGTCTCAGAAACTGCTATAAACCCCTCCCCCACCCTGCTTTTGAAAAGGCAGATCACAGCTCCATCCTACTGTTGCCTGCATATAGGCAGAAACTGAAACAGGTTTCCACGGTCATTTGCAAATGGAACAAAGAGGCTGATGGGGTCTTACAAGACTGCTTTGAGACAACTAACTGGGTGATGTTTGAGGACGCAGTTGATGGCAACATCAATGCATACACAGACTCTGTCATAGGCTATATAAGTAAGTGCATCAACGATGTTGTTCCAAAAGCCACCATCTGCAACTACCCCAACCAGAAACCCTGGGTCAGCTGGGAGATTCATGCTAAACTCAAAGCACGGACCATCGCTTTCAACTCAGGGGACCCTGACACCCACAAAGCAGCCAGGTATGACCTGTCAATCAGGGATGCCAAGAGGGACTACAGGGACAAAGTGGAGTCCAACTACTACAGCTCTGACCCCAGATGCATGTGGAGTGGATTACGTTGCATCACGGACTACAAAGGGAAAAACAGGGACACTGTTCAGCCCACCGCATTGCTCCCAGACAAGCTCAACACCTTTTATGTCAACACAGAGACGGTCAACACAGCCCCCACCATGAGTCCACATGTGGGTGGGGAGGCCTCCACACTGACCCTAGAAACGGCCGACATGAGACGGTCCTTCAAAAGGGTCAACCCCTGCAAAGCTCCAGGGCCGGATGGTATCCCAGGCCAGGCTCTCAGGGCATGCGCTGATCAACTGGCAACTGAGTCAGTCCGTGGTCCTCACCCCCTTCAAGGCATCCACCATCGTTCCTGTCCCCTGGCCCTGTCGCACTGACATCAGTCATCATGAAGTGCGTCGAGCAACTAGTCAAAACCTACATGTGCTCCTCTCTTCCTGACACACTGGACCCTCTTCAGTTTGCATACAGACCAAACAGGGCCATGGATGATGCCATGCTCTTCATTGATTACAACTCGGCATTCAACACCATCATTCCCTCAAAACTTGTCTCTTAGCTCGTTGATCTTGGACTGGAGACCTCCATCTGCAGCTGGATATTCAACCTCCTGATGGGCAGGCCCCAGGTGGTAAGAATCAGCTCCTCCTCACTGATCCTCAACATGGGCGCACCACAGGGCTGCATGCTCACAAAGTTCCACAGGTGCACTATCAAGAGCTTGCTGACGGGCTGCACCATGGCCTGGTACGGGAACTGTTCTGCCCACAGCCGAAAATCACAAGAGAATGGTGGCGGCGGCACAGCACATCAATGGCAACAGTCCATCAGGCTTCTTAACTCATAAACCTAAATATTCCACAGTGCATATCTGCTTACCTGCTGTCTGCAGTGTTTACATAAAAATGCACTATCAACCATGACTGCTGCGATTGAAACTGGACTGCCACATATCCAATGTGCAATACTGGCGTATACACTTGTCACGTTTACCTTTACACACAAATCCTCATTGTTATATGTATTTAGTGTTATACTTTATTTATCTCATTCCATTTTCTCATTCCACTTGTGCAATATTGTTGTATACACTCATCACTTTTACTTTTTACACACACATCCTCATTTTCATGAGGATTTATAGTCATGTATATAGTATAGCATATTACATCATGTATAGTGTTGTTCCATTTGTATTTACTTATTTTATTTTATCTTTATATGACTGGTACTCTGATGCATCTAGTGCTGTTGCTGTTCTCTCCCCCAACATGTTTCATTTTAACGTTGACCTTGTGTTACCCTATATGACTAATTAAGAAACTTGGGTAACATCAGAAACACGACATTGACACACTGATATTTCTAAAAGTTGACCAAACCATCAGCATCAAGAAAGAAAATATTGAATAATCTGGTTGAATCTGCTGCCTTGGATCTGATTGGTCCTGATTTTAGGAGCTAACGATTTGCTCACATGACAAATTTCCGACTTTAGCTACTGAATCCGAATGGAAGATTAGTAGCTGCTTGGAAGCCTGAACTGAGCCAGCGGCTGAGCACAGGATTGGGTGGAACCGCAGTTGCGCTGCCTTGGAAGACAGCGTCTGCCTTCCGGTCACCAGTCAGGGAACAAATTTCCCCTCTGCATTCGGAAACGTCTCGACTGTATGATGGGCGGGACTCCGTTCACTTTGCGACGCAGACGCACGGAGTTGAGCACTCCGAAAACAGAAAACTTTGGTGCCATTATACATTATCCCCGCAGACATGGAGTCACTAAAGAAATGTCACCTTTCCCCCGTATCCTTATGCTGTGTCGTTGTATTCTTTATCCATTTGCAGTCATCTTTTGCCGGTGGTAAGTTTGCTCTGTCTTTGAAAATAAATCGGCTTTCTAGTAATCTTGCTTAGTTTGTTCGTTTGGTAGTTGGTTAGTTAGTTCAGTGGTAGGCAGTAGTATGGAAAGTGACGTTGCAGTCAGTGTACACACTTTGCAAACATTTGAGTTTGTTTGCAGTGCAGAGTTTAATTTGAGTAGTATAGGCTAAATTAGGCTACCATTTTGCTTATTTAAGTAACGTTAACGTTAGGCCTGCTTCCCTCGTGATTTAGCCTTAGCTATCTTGTTTCCTTTGACACTTTTTGCCATGAGTCCAAGTGGTTTCGAACTGAGACGCACATTCTTCAGGTGAGGTAGAAGCTTTGGATTTACCAGTGGTGGAAGAAGTAGGCTACACAGTTCCTTTACTTAAGTGAAAGTATAAATAGTACTCTGGTAGAAATAACATAGTACTCTGGTAAAAGTAAAAGTCCTCCACTCAAATTTCTACATAAGTAAAAGTAGAAAAGTATTTGATATTTAATGTACTTAAGTATAAAATGTAGAAGCACATATTGCATATGACGCTCTTGTATTTCAGTGCTTGGGAGCTTCAAACCTCGATCCATTGACCTCTAAAGGTTATGTGGTCATCTTATACTGGCTCTGATTGTGTCCTGTTGAAGTTGACAGGCTTCAAAGTTAAAAGTACATCGTCTTCATCAGCTTATGCCATGTATTGTATGCCAAATCTTTTCCTTCAAAGTAACTGGTAACTAATGGGTTCAGATAAATGTTGTGGAGTAAAAAGTACACCATTTCCCTTTCCACCACTGCTCAACATATGTCCGTGGTTGTCGTGGTTGATCTGTTTATCTTCTGGAGTAACGTTAGTAGGTAAGTTGATATGCGTGAGGTTTTGTTTTTGTTTTGTCTCCTGATTGTCTTCAGATTGCCCTGCCGATGGACGCACCTGGGTGCCTTTTGGGAAAAGATGCTACCACTTTGTCCATGGAGAAGAGGACAAACTCAAAAGCTATACCTTTGCCAGAGCACAATCCCTCTGCCAAGGATTTGGTACTGAAGTATTGTTATTATAATTATTCTTATTAAATCCCCAAGACAGAATATTTTTGACCATATACTGTAAATGTGGGGGGCATTCACATACATTATTGAAGAGTTTGATTTGTGGAAGTTGGGCTACCCATTTATATATATATATTTTATTTTTTTATTTTATTATTATTTTTATTTTTTTTGGATCACTGATTGGACTTTTAAGGACACTCTTCTGTTCTCTAGAACTTGTGACCATTCAAAGTGCAGAGGAGAATGAGTTCATCATCAACTACTGTCCTGAGGTGTGGAAAGGCAACATGAATATATGGCTGGGCATGTATTACGACACAAACAGTAAGTTCTGTGAGAATGAGAATGCAAAGACAGAAAGGATTGATACTTCAAGTATGAAGAAAAAAAACTATTTCACTGTACTTGTATAATGGAGTATGTGACAAATTAACTTGACTTGTCTTGAAGGTACAGAATTAGGGATGTACCAATAAATCGGCACTGCAGACTAAAAGTATCGGATAATCTGGGCTTTAAAAAGTACAATTGGAATCAGTATGATTGCATTTTTACTGCCAATTGTAGGATTGGCATTTTTGTGACCTTTTTTTACTGGGAGTGTGTTGCTTAATTCAGAAGAGCAAGAAGAGCCATTAAAACAATTATATATCAGGTGTCGTCCAATCATGAATGAATGGATCATTTATTTTCGTGCCATACATATGTGTTCCATCTATTATTTATCATATGTAAGAAAAATCAATGATCTAGATTGACCCAACAAAAAATATTATGCTCAGAGTCAGCGTGCTGATGGATAATTATTCGACAGGCTCAAAGCACTCCACATCGGGAAGCACACGTGAAAGAGACTGTTTGTTCAAGTATATAAAAAGTATCTAACTTTTACAGCGAGCACCAAGGATAGTCCACACCTGATGTTCCACAGTCCTCAGTCTTCCTCAGTCAGTCAAGCACACCCCTGAGGAAGACTCAGGTGTGTAGACTATTAATTGGGCTGGCTAGAAAATATATATTTTTAATACATATGGGCAATAACTATGCACGTGCCTATCTGTGAGGAGTGTTTTGTGTATATCATAGATTATCACAGATTGAGACAACACCGTGACTATACTACTGTTAGATTTCTACTCGAATGCGAGGACTACTATTTAGTCTTCTTCCATTCTCCTCGCGTGTCCTTTTCTCTTTTAGTGCGTTGTGTTGCATTCAATTATCCTAGTTAGGTTGACTACTGTTATGGAATCCCTGTCACCATGATGTTTTCTGTGCGTAATGATGCGTATCGACCGATTCTGATTCACACATTCAATCCACCAATTCAATAACCACAAGTGTAGGTGAAGGTTTAAATAGCTTGTTGTGATTAACTGATTGAAAGGCTCCATTCGGTTGAAGGATTAACTAGATAGGATGCGACAGAGACCACATTCCAGAGGGAAGCGAAAAAACAGGTATCCCGGGGGGGGGGGGGTTAAGCCAGATCCAGGAATGACGAGAGAATATTTAGGCATTTATGTGTAAATGGAGAATGCAATGAATACTTGGAATGACATGCCAGCATTTACAATGAGAATATACTTCTGGATACAACCAGGTGAGAGAAGTTTAGTGAGTATTGGAATGAAATCATCAATGGTATAAAAAGGATCTGAAGAGGCACTTACCTTCTGGGTTTGGGAAGAAATTAGAGAAAGAAAGTAGGAAAGAGTGGGGTGTTTTGAAGGGGAAAGTCTGTACGGTGGACAGGGTGGTTCGGTTCGGCACCAACACATGTGCGAAACCGACGAGAAATGGAAAGAGGCAGGACCGAGAGAGAGGAAGAGAGTGTCGATGCGTGTCGTCGGGGTGAGCCTCCTCCCGAAATCCGTTATGAAATACTTCACGTTGAAAAATTGCACAGCTTGTGTTAAAGGACCATACCAGCGTAATTCCGACTTCTCACCATTACCCCGAGATTACGTCTTTAACAAATGTTGTGTTCATAGTTGTATAAAGTGTATGTTTTGGTAGATCTCAGCCTACCTTTCCCTCTGCCACTGATGTTTAAAAGGGGTGGAAACATACTTCATGAAACTTGAAAGTCGCTAGGTCTAGGTAACTCACCCTTGCGAAAACGTCAACTCCTCGTGCTTTTGCTAACGTTACCATATTACTGTACTACAATCAATCAGGAGCACCCGGGAAAGCGGGAGTTTGACGTGCAGGGCCGGTAGAGTGTTAGCGAAAGTAAAATGGCTCTGCGATATTCACAAGGGTGTCACCTATGCCCAGCAACTTTCAAACAACTTTAAAGTCTCACTGAGTATTTTCCACCCCATTTCAACATCAGTGGCAGTGTGAATGACGTTTAGTAAGGTAGGCTGAGATCTACTAAAACATTAATTACACTGTGTACACATACAAACACAAATTTAGTTAAAGACAGGGACAATCTCCTGTAATGTCAAGAAGTAATAATTACACAGATATGGTCCTTTAAAGACGTGTTGCTGTTAACACACACTACTTCAAACCCTCCATATATTTAGTTAAGGACAGGGTTAGGAAGTAATGGATTGAAATATAAATAGGTAACTAATCTTTTCTTTAGGCACTTCGTTACAAAAAAAAAGTCAGTAATCTGATTATGGATACATTTGAAAAAGAAAAAAGAAAAGCTGATTACTTGAATTACCTAGATTAAAGGGTTAAAATATATTTTCATTGTGAGATTATGGATGCAAACAGACTTTATAATTTGAAGCAATGGTTAACGTTAGTAAAAACGCAGTTGATATTTGATAATAAAGTCACGTTGGAATACAGTCCGTTCAGCTTAATACTCTGTGGATTTTGGAGGCTAATAAGTAACTAATGAGATTACGGTGCTACGATGGTGTAATCCAACAGATTACATTATTGACTGCAATGTTAGCAAGCAATCTGCAATCTGTAACAGTTTATACTTTAGTAAATAACTTTCCTAATGCCTGGTTAGGGACGACTCATTTTGTTATTTCAACATCTGTTTTTAGGAGTGCACTGAGGTCTCCCCCC
Organism: Parasudis fraserbrunneri; assembly: GCA_900302295.1. NCBI lineage: Eukaryota > Metazoa > Chordata > Actinopteri > Aulopiformes > Chlorophthalmidae > Parasudis > Parasudis fraserbrunneri. The sequence goes on along the minus strand of OMKL01154072.1, from coordinate 7,349 downwards.
CCCCCACAGTTAGACCATCTGCAACCCTACAAGGTGGAATGTGAATTGCTTTGAATTCCAAAACCACCTGCTGCTCACGAAAGGTTGGACTGTAACAGCGTTGTTGGGTTTCCGATCAAATCCGGTAGCTTGTGTAATCACTCATTCTGAGGGTGTATAGTGTGTGTGTGTGTGTGTGTGTGTGTGTGTGTGTGTGTGTGTGTGTGTGTGCTTGTTAATCTGGCCTGTTCTGGGGCTAACTGACTGAGGATCAGACTAAAAGGATTCAGGATTACACAATATGGGGGGACAGAACGGGCCCCTAAGCCTCTCCAATCTGTGTAACGGGACTCAACTAACTGTGTGGGACAACAGCTTGGGCTGGATTAGATTAGATTAGATTAGATTAGATTAGATTCACATTTATTGTCATTATACAGCACAAGTACAGTACAACGAAAAGACATTTGGCATCCATCCAGAGTGCAAATGTTACAGTAAAGTGCAGTAGCTATATACAATGTACAATATACAGGTGATTAACTAGAGTATATATGAGTAAGTGGTTAGGTAAGTGAGTGCTACTGAGTAGTATGATATGTACAGGATATGTACAGATATAGGCAAATAAGTATAAGTAGGTAAATAGTAAATAAGTAAAAAGTATGCAATGAATATAGATATATACGGTATATATATACAGCAGTGATGTACATGCTATAATACAGAGCTATGTGCAGGTATATAAATAGTAATATAAAAAATGAAGACAGTCGGCAG
>OMKL01154070.1:16277-36854 GCA_900302295.1 Parasudis fraserbrunneri | reverse complement strand
AAGCGAGTGTATGTGTGTAAGAGAGAGAGGGATGGGAGAGGGGTGCTCATCCAGAAATTGGGAGTGCTATTCTCCCCAAATTATAATAACACCAAATCATACACTGTATAAACATAATTCACAAGGTACTCTACCACTGCAATCACCATTCATTATTTTGATGAATGCAGTACAAAGAAGAAATTGATTGCCAGACACACATGACTCATTAGGGCATGTTTATTTAGGTCAAGCTGGCTTGTTATTTAGAGTCAATTGTTTTTCATCGTCCAGGCGTAGTCCAGCCATCTGTAGTAGGTCCATGTTTCATTTTCTTTATTGAGACAGTTGTAAGGACGAAAGGAGAGACATTTGAGTGGACAGAAGGTCCCAATGGGGTTTGATCCAATTCTGGAAGGTGGAGGCGTCTCTGGGCTCCACATCTATTGGCACCATGTTCCCTGTGGGCTGTTTAAGTCTATCAGTCACGGTAAAGCAGGTGACATGGACCATCATCTTGAATCTGATTGGCTCTCTGAGGATTTGCAATGTAAAACCAAGATGGTGAGTGGCTGAAGAGAAGCAGTAGATGTCCACCTACTAAAAGAGACCAGATAAGGTCTATATATACACACATATACATACATTTATATATATATTTCTTTTCTTTTTTTGTTCCAGTGAAAAACGATGTTTTTTACCGCTAAAATTAACTGTCCATGTATGTGGACCTCATGCAATAATGGGTTTTAACCTTTTTCTTTTTTTCTTTCTTTCTTTTTTTAGAACATGGGTGTCCCACATTAGAACTCAAACATCAACAAATCAGCTAGGGTGTGATCCTAGCATTGTTGACACATAAAACACTATGACAACATGACTACACAACCCTTTAGATTTCCCCAAGACCACAATCTTTAAAAGTTGTATAGAGACACCCGGTATGCCAAACCATTTGTCCAGATTATGGGTATGGTCAAAGGGTCAAAGAATTACCCCAACAACCGACAGTGTGAGTCTTGGGGTCATCGGGTTACCAAAAGTTTCTTCGTCTTGGGGTCATGAATGTGCACAGCAAATTGTATGGCAATCCAGCCATTACTTTCTTTATTTTTTTTCTCCCATTATCTGTTATTATTCTAATTCCCAATGTGTGTATCGCGATCCTGGTCATTGCGCTACCCTCTGTCGGTCTGGGGAGGGTGTAGACTCCTCCGGTACATGTGGAGTTGGCAGCTGCCTCTTTTCACCTGACAGCGAGGAGTTTCATGGGGAGAGTGTAACATGCACAGCCATTACTTTTTGAGATTGTTCACAGACAGACAGACAAACAGGGGCTAAAATATAACTTGTTTTGGGGTCGTTACTAAAAAAAAAAAGTTATTATTTTTTCAACTTAAAAGTAATGAATTACTCTGCAAATTACTCCCTGGGGAGAGTAACTGACTACACTACCTGTTACATTACATGTCTGCAATGCGCTGTCATCACAGAGTTCTAATACACAGTAGATCTCACTCTATGGGCCATGAGGCAGAGGTTTGTTGCCTCAGGCTTTGCGTGCGACTTGGGGAAAGAGAGGGGACACTTGGTACTAGGCTGTGTCCTTTGCTGCCTGTCTCCTCTTCCCCGGTCACAGCCAGAACCTGGGAATGAAAACAAGCGGTGAACAAGGGAAATGTTTGGATTCACTATTTGCCAACTGTACCAAGAGGGAATACCGTATCTCCTCTCTGGGCCCACGCGCACAGTTCAAACTTCGGTGTTATGACAGCGAACGGGAGACAGACAAGGGGATGGAAGCACACAGTAAGCTAGGGGAATCTTTCGATAGGTTCATTAGGTTATGCAGAAACGCTTATTGTTATGTAAATCCTCCTCTTAGCCAGGCCGTGCACTTGAATAAGCGGTCAGCTATTTTTCGAAAAGGCTCATATTTATAAGGAATCGTATCAGTATTTGAATCCACAAAAATGAAGGGGGAATGATAATGTATGCAAGTAACAGCTTATTACATCAGTAACTGTAACGTGATTACATGAATTGGAACAGTAACACATTACTCCATTACGGGAGAAAGTAATGTAATTCCAGTAACCCGTTACTTTGTAACATGTTAACCCCAACACTGGGCGGCGGTAATAATAAAACATTATGTATTCTCTTAAGGAACATTTATTCTCTATCTCTAGATGTTGTTCCGAACAGATTTGTGAATTCCTAGTCTTGTTCGGTTGTCAAGCTGTTACAATGGCTGCTACAAGTCTGCGGCAGCGGGAGAATGGCTAATTTCCATGCAACAGAGGTTTACGCAACGGGTCAGCTTAGATCAGTCTTCAGCTAAGTTTATGTTGCATAAATTGCCCCTGGGGAGACATTTGGAATATGCACAGCCACTCTACGGTATGGTTGCCATGGAGCAAGGGATAAAGGATTTGAATATTGAGTGATTTTGTCGACGTTGCTAAGGTCCGGGACAGGAAACTTGATCAAGAATATCTGTCATCACTATGAGGCACTGCAGGTGTCGGCCTTTGTTTACCGCTAAGGTGTATGCTACTCTCTTTAAAGGCAACATTGTGTAATATGCTTTAAATTAAGTAAATCTGCTCCCTTATGTTAAAGCAATATCCACTGGGTACCAAATGATTCACAAGATCTGGGAATAGCCCATCCTTTTCTGTGCTTTACATACATTCTATCATTCATGACAAAGATGATTTGATCTCTCCCTCTCATTCTCTCTCTCTCTCTCTCTTTCTCTCTCTACCTATCTACAGTACTCTTTCATGTTTGGCTTGCCTTAGGGAGGGTGCTCTTCTTTTCTACTCTGTTCTGTGCCGTGTTTACAGTTAATTGATGAAGTGGGACTGGAACTCCAACGTAAGAGGTAGAGGGTAGATTGTACCACTGGAATGCAGCCTCTACTACGGCATGTGGGGGCAGTGGACGCCAAAAAGGTGGGCTTGTAGCTGGAAGGACCGCAATATAGGAATAATCTGGACGGAGGTAGTAAATAAATAATCCTCTCTCTTCCCTAAACTCCCACTGTTTAAGTGCCCTTGAGCAAGGCACTGTAATGGTGGAGCTGCTCAGTGGCCAACAGTAGAAGACTGGTTGTAATGAGCAGCTCCATGGTGTGAGTGAGTGCACCTGTGAGTTTGAAGCAGAGCCATAGGTGGAGAGTAACTAATTACAGTTATACTAGTTACTGTTTTTGAAGTATTTACTTATACCTTTTTTTATACAATATATACATAAGACATATTTAGTACAATTAGACCTGTCATTTACAGTAAAACACAGTCATTTTGGACTTTTGACCTCTACTAATTGATATGGGGTCCATTCATACATGAATATATATGAACAATATACAGAAATTAGGATAATTAAAAAAAAATTAAAAATTGGGCAGACAATTTTAAAACATGCAGATATTTAATGATTTTCATTTGAAAGTAACTAAGTACTTCAGTATTTTCTTAGCATGCTACTCTTAAAAGTACAATTAATACGATTTTCAATAGTTCAGAATGAGGACTCAACCACATATAAATTATACAGAATAAGCACATTTAATAGTTAGCATAGAGTATTTGATGGGCAGGCAACGAAGACCATTTAGACTTAAGACATACTGGATTACGTGCTTATTCCGTATAATTTGTGTGTGGCTGAGTCTACATGGTCCTCATCTTAAACAATTAAATATCTTAGAAATAGCACATTATGTAATTTTCTGTAGCCAACTGGAGTAAAATATCATTGAAGTAACAGTAAGCCGACATCTACTTCAGGAATAGCAGATATACTCTTTCCACTTCTGAGCAGGGCATTGCTGAAAAAAAGCATACGTGCTCAGTGAATCTGCCCTATACTGTATATATATACACACTGCTACAATATATAATAAAAAGGCTGAAAAGAAATGTGTTACCTATGCAGTGGGATTTAGGGATGAACATGAAATTATACAGAGTACAATGTGTATAATATGCTCTGCTGTCACCGTTTGCAGATTAGAATGCAGCAGGGTAAGTGTTAGGGAAAGTGTACTGCACTACCGGTATTTGTATATATTGTCTGTTGGAGTTTCCAGGGCCTCAGGGTTGGCAGAGCACTCTCATAGCACAGATAGAGATGTAGCCCACCATGGTAGATATGGAAATGTTTACCTGCAAGGAAGGCATGGATAAGTTTGAAAGGACATTACAGATGCATGCTAGGCATATGTTTTGCATGTGGCACCATGGTGACAAGTCTGTGCTTTTTGTGTCAGCAGGCTAATCTGTATGGCCAGATTGTAATTCAGACAATGAAGAGGATATTGGCTTATAGAAGAAACTTGTAAAACAACCTGCAAAAAGAAAAATGTCATGAAATAAAAGCAATCGCATGAATTAGTGCTATTAGGGCTGTTAGCCTGCACACTATTGCAAGCTAAAAAGTGTAGGATTTTTTTTTTTTTACTTATTCATAGCTGCATGAAGACATAGCTGCCTTGCTTTCAAAACTACCGACAGCCTAGCTACAGACCTATATTACTTTACAGACTAAGGGTAGCTAGCCCTCTCGCTAAGTTAAAGCTAAGTGCTATCTAGCTTACGCTAATGCCACAAGATCAGCTGTGAATAGTGGTATTGAATTGAATTGAAATACTTTATTATCCCGTGGGGAAATTCGGTAAGTGTTGGATACAAAGCTGTAGAGAAGAGCCATTTAAAATTCATGAAAGTAAGTATCCGCTCAAACCCACTCAACGAAGAACCATTTCAAGACCACCCTGTAAGGATTGGCCAAGTGGTGGATTTAGGAGTCACAGAGGCAGTTGTAGACACCAGGCGTTTTCTTTTCTTTTTTCACCAGTCAGGAAGAAGTTGCAGAATATTTACAGTGAATGATGTTAAGGAGAGAAAAAAAGAAAAATGAATAAATACCAAAACTTCAAAATATCAGAAAGAAACGTAACGACGCAAACAATAGAAGAACCAAGCTAGGCTCATGGCTCTTGAGCCTTAGCACATGCTACTCTCAGCAAAGATCCAATAGGACTCCCAGCGGAGCTTCTACACCAGCCTTTATACTGGAAGCTCCTCCCACAGAGACAAACCAATGTGAGTGGAAAATCAATCAACACACATATGCATTGGTTTCATGAATTAATAACACTATTCACAACAAGAGATTCCTGCATCTATATCAACATACAAATATTCTCAAAATACATTCATATAGGTACTTCAGAAGCCTATCCCCAAAAAGCTACTCAAACCCCCATTGTACTCTACCTCACTTAGTACAGTCTGGGCCTCCCCTCTGCAAAGAGCTTTGAACTCTCTGGTTTGGCAGTAGGTGATCCTAAACAAGGTAAAAAGGTTCTGGAGAGCACATAGATACACTTGCAACCTCCTACGCAAACATTTCTATAAACCTTTCAAATGTGTTTGTTAACTTGTAGACTATTTCAATACATACCAACGATGACAAATGAAATAGCTTAAGCCAACACAAGGTTAGCGTTCTTCATCCTCAAAACATGTGGAAACCAGGACTGCAATTAGGAAGACCCCATTAGGAGTAAGCACCATTATGGTTTTTAGCTGAGCCACTACACAAGTATCAATAATTGCATGTGCCGGCAAGATGGTATTATACATGGAATTGAATTTTACTGGTGTGTGTGCATGGCCAGTGTGCATCTTACTTTACAGGGCATGGGGTAGCCCCATGACACACCCACTCCTATGTTGTATTGTTTTATCATTCACCCTGTTTTAAAGTGAAAACAGCCTACTCACCAGAACTTTATAAAAATCCACTTTTATCAAGTAGTTGTCATTTTGGACAAAGGCATTAACTGTTATCCATCACAACAGACTTGACGTTTCCCTCCCAGAAATGTACCATTAGGCCGCTGAAAAATATCAATAATTCACATGTGCAATATGATGGCAAATATGCACTGTATGTGCAGAGTTATAGCCTATCCGAGAAACAACAGTGTCAGGGATATTATGGATTCACCCTGACTGCTGCCAACGCCACATCCACGGCAGATCCTTGGTGTGAACATAACTGCCATTTTTTCCACCAGGTTTTTCGCACCAGGTAACGTTTTTAAATGTATAATTTATGTAGTTGATATGTCAAACCGTATGATCGCCAGATCCAATCAAATTTCTGAAAAACGCATGGAAGTGTTGTGAAAGCTTTGTCCGAATTGCACCAAACATAATAAAAAATGTTGTCCTAAAAACTAAAAACATGAACTACTCCCAAGTTGCATAAAGACAGCTGGTTGGCCAAATTGTTTGACTGGATCGTGGTTGTGGTCAATAGATGTCATTGTGCATTGGGGGCGTTTTGGGGATACACTCTTTGCTATCTCCTTATATATGTATGTTTTTGGCCTAATTATACTGTAGGTTTCTGGGAGGAACCCCTGACAATGCTCACAATGTGTGTGGACAAACACTTGTCCACATGCTTAATAACCAGAGATGAGGCCCAGCGGTTGCTAATCATGAGCAGCAATTACCTGAGCAGCACAACAGTGCTCGGATATGCTATCACAATGCATCACAACACATGATAGAGTATGGTAGTAGTTGATAATTTGTAAAAGCAGAATGATCACTAGTGTGAATGTAGTTTTTATCTTTTCTGACAAACAACTCCATAATGAACAGGTTTCAACCGAATTTCTGAAAAACACATGGAAGTGTTACTTGTGAAAGTTTTGTCCGAATTGCACCAACCATAATAAATATCTTAGTCCTAAAAACTAAAAACATGAACTAATGCATTTGAACTCTTAATAAAACAGACTTGTTAAGCTTTGTTCAGCACAGACCTTATATTGCGTTTCACAAGTTGAGTAAAGGACTAGCTTTGTACCCTATACTGTTTCTTCTACGCTGTTGTCCTCTTTTCCCTGGCAGTTAGCATTTTACTACAAACATTTGATCTTTCGATTAAAGTGACAAAACAAATTAAATTTTTCTATTAAGTTCTAGAGCGTGCACAGAACAAATTATGACCACCATCACTTCAACACACCACTCGCATTTGCTGCAATAGTCTCAAATGGTCTTTTGCGACTAGCTAGGTCAGCCTTCTCGCAATACAAGATGTACGCCTAGAATGAACGAGGCATGATCGTTTCTTTGGGGTACAGAATCTGCGGTATTTTCTGCAACAATGCAAAACAAATATGCAGCCACCTCAACCACCAAGAGACCAAATTCGGTCTGCAGAAAGTCTGCATGCAAAAAAAAAGAAAGCACACAGATGTGTAAAGTAAAGATGCTCAGGGGAAATGGAGTCAACACTGAGGCAGTACCGCTTGTGGTACCACAATTACACATTATCACTTTAACTAAAGACTTCAAATTTCCCAAGGTTGATGTTAGCTAATATATTTTAACTCTTAAAAAATAGACTTGTTAAGCTTTGTTCAGCGCAGACCTTATATTCTGTTTCACAATTCCAACACATTTTTTCTGGGATTATTTTGCAATTTGGCCTTCTATGCTACTACTGTACTGTATTGTCTCTCTGCTGCTAAAAAGTAATGTCTCTTTTTATAAATAAAGTTGCTGAGAGGATCTGAAAAGTTGCTAAATGTAGCAGCTAAGGGGATGGAAATGGATGGATGAAAAGGGACCTCACCTGGGGGGTTGTGATGCATCGATATTCTTACGATGGAGATTGTTTGTCAGGTAGTCAGGTGGATTTCCAAAGGTCTTGCGAGGACTGGAGGACTCTCTCCATACCAGCTCTCAGAAAGATGGAACAGGGGAGGGAACTGTATTTCACCTGTGGGGTTGAAAGGTGTCGGCATACTTTGAACACGGTTTGTTTGTGGAAGTAGGCCGTTGGATATCCAAAGGCCTTGGGGCTGGCAGAGCTCTCTCAATACAGAGGATGGTGGACCAAGAAAAGGGACTATATGGATGAAAGGGTTTTACCTCCGGGGTTGAGAGGCATTGGAATACTTTGTATGGCGATTGTTTTTCTGGAAGTCAGGTGGATTTCCAAAGGCCCTGGGGAGGACTGGCAGATCCCTTTCTATGGAAATGCAGGAGTGGAAGCATGGAGAAAACGGCCATGTTGGGATAACTCCTACAGAGGTTGTGTGTGAGGTGGTCAGGTGGATTTCCAAGGGCCTAAGGAGGATTGGCTGAAGTCCCTCCCAGGCCCAGGCCAGGCCCAGGACAGCATGCCTAGCAGATTAACACCACAGCAGAGCAGAGAAGGCCTGAGGACTGGATTCTGAAGCCCCAGGGGTTCTCTCAGAGGGGAGATCAGTGAAGGCTTTGTAGAATTCCAGCAGGGGATCATCTCCTCCCCTGGGAACCTGTGTGTGTGTGTGTGTGTGTGTGTGTGTGTGTGTGTGTGTGTGTAGTAGTAGTAGTAGTAGATATTGCCAGTATCATGCAGAAAACCTTGTATCTCCAACATTTCTATCTTCCTCTGTAATTGACCGCTGACATCATCTCCCATATGTAGCTAATATTTCATAACCCTGAGACCCAGACAATACATTGGAAAATGTCCAAAATATATGGGCGTCAATAGGAAAATCCATCGTCTTTTCTCAATTCTTCTAAGTTGACTTTTTGGAGATACGAGGTTTGGTATGCAGAACCCTGACAATCTGCTGATGGATGGAAGCCCCCTGTGGAGTGTAATTAACCCTTTTAATCCTGAAATAGTTATGGCACCATTGCGGCTGGTATAAAATGACCTGGCTTTAGAGGGCCCAACTTGATTTAAACCACTAGACTTAACCTTACTGAACCTGTCTCTGAATATCTGGCTGATTTTCCAATGTCTATTGCTTGCCTTTTTGTAGTGCCTGTGGGCAGATATATTTCTTGTGTGTGTGTGTGTGTGTGTGTGTGTGTGTGTGTGTGTGTGTGTGTGTGTATGTGTGTGTGTGTGTGCGCATGTGTGTGTATGGGTAAATACACAGTATATGACATTGGAAGAACGGAGTGTGTGTTTAGACATTCATGGCTGCATTTCACATTAGTATGCTATGTTTGGTTTGGATGGCTGTTAAGTTATTCATCTGAAATAAACATTTATTATCAATGTTAAATTTTAAAGTTAAAATTTACTGAAAACGGAAGCCTTTTTTTCTCCTCAAAAACAGAGTTTGGCGACAATCATACTTTAACAGGAGATATATTGCAAATCTCAAGCACAGAGATGACATTGATGTCATTCGACAGATTATGTTCTCCTCTTTTTAGCAATGGTTGTAATAAAATCCGAAAATGTGTTTTCCAAGTCAACGTGACGTAAAAAAAAAAATGATACAGTCCATCGGCGATTAGCTGAAAAGACGCTTACATACTCACTGACATACTGCCACACATGGCAGAGGTCTTGAGGTAGCATGTGAGTGATGTGTAATGTGACACACAGTATCGTGTTGGTGAAGAGACGTTTGTGTGGGCTCTAAACAGTGTGTGGTTTATCTACTTTCACACATAGACAAAGGCAACCTTCTTGTGGGAGACTGCTGCTTTGTGTGCAACGTGCGCATCTGATGTCATAGCAGCCCATGCGGACACTGTGAAAGGAGGGACCTTGACGTTGATAGATATTTGACCTTTTACTCGCTCAGAGCAGGATGAATGAATGCAGTAGGGCACAGAGACAATACAGGGAGAAATACTTTTGTTTATCAAGACCAGTTCCATTTTCATAACTCTTCGGTCAAAATATATCAATCATTTTAATGCCCTTTGCCGAATCTGCTCACGTTCCTACCTCCTAACAAGCCCATTTCAGTCCAGATACTGTAAACACCTGTTTGACTACATATTCACTGTGAGAAAACTGTTTTGACATTTTTAGTGTACTTTTCAAAATAGATTGTGTGGATGTCATGTTGTTACATTACTTTAAGCAGTGCAACACGTCTGACCAGTTCATGACCTCCTCGTGTGTGGCAGGCGTGCTCACCAATCAGAAGTGGCCAAGGTGACTGCGTATACGCACGTTAACAACACAACAGAAAGTGAAGTAGAGACGGGAGGGGTAACTTTATGGTATGGGGAAAATGAATGCCTCCGCTGAACCAGAAGAAACAGTGTTGGACGGTTTAGTGCCCAAGAAAAGAAGCAAATGGGCGGTGAGGCAGAAAAAGACAGATGTGCATCAAAAGCAGGTATTGTACAAGTGAGTGGCCACATCGTGAGGCAACACTGCAAACCTGTATCAACATTTGAAAAATGACCACAGGCGGTAATATGATGAGGTTATGGCCAAAAACTCATCGGAGAGCAATGATGCCATAGCCCAGTCGTAATCCACTAAACAAACCACTATTTCACAAAGCTTTCGAAAGTAGCACCCCATATGAAAGGGGCTCACAAAGGCACTGTGAGATGACAGAGGCAACGACTCAATACCTGGCTAAAGACATGGTGTTGATTAACGCAGTGTGCAAGATGGTGTTGGAAACCCGCTCCAAACATTAAGAGAGATGGAATTCCCTCTCGCACATACTTAAACCAAGTTGCCATGGATATGAATGGCACAAAATGGATCAGATGGCACAAAAGGTAACTTGTCTTGTTTTCTTATGTGCAGTTTAGTGGATACAAGATGCCACATATCAAAGTTGATATGATATTTTGATTAAGTTGATTGACAATTTTTAAAATGTTAAAAAGAAAGTAAGTATTATATAAGGGTTCTGTGCTGTTCCATACCCAAATTCTCAAAATTACATCACATCGCAAAACGAACAGCTCTCATCTTCTCTGTATTTTACAGAAGAGGGCTCGTGTCAGGACCATAGACTCTGTGTTTCAAAGTGCAGAGCCAGCCACTGAGAAGAAGGGAGAGGGCTTCATTGGGCAGCTTCTTGATGATGTGTCCCCAGCATCGTCCTCTGTGCAACTGGAGACTCCCTGCTTCCTGATGACTCCTAGCATCATCCTCTGTGCAACTGGAGACTCCCTGCTTCCTGATGGCTCCCTGCTTCCTGATGACTCCCTGCTTCCTGATGGCTCCCTGCTTCCTGATGGCTCCCTGCTTCCTGATGACTCCCTGCTTCCTGATGACTCCCTGCTTCCTGATGGCTCTCTGCCTCCTGATGATTCCCTGCTTCCTGATGATTCCCTGCTTCCTGATGACTCCCTGCTTCCTGATGACTCCCTGCTTCCTGATGACTCCCTGCTTCCTGATGACTCCCTGCACTGATGAAAAGGAAGACCCCCCCTGGCCTGGTGGTTCATATGGTAAAAACTGGCTCGCCAATACCTGCCAGCCACGAGTTTGCCATCACAGAGAATGTTTAGTTTTGGAGGCAATGTAGAGATGCATCAGAGTTCATGTTTGAAACCAAGTTTCATATGCTGGTTTTCTTGGCAAAAAAAAACCTGTAAACAAGAGGTGGCGTCATTGAAAAAGCAAACCTACTACATACATACACGTCTGCTCACCCATGGATGTTAATGGATGGCCGTTTTGACTTGGTAAATTACACCTTATGACTCATTGAAATAGTTGACAAAAGGGTCTTTGCTGGAGAGCAGCAAAAACATTTAGGTGATTATAATTTACAGTTGTGAAGAGCAATGAGTGTTATTTGTTGTAAGTTGTCAGGGAAAATAAGTATTATAGGTTTTCTGTTCTGTTTGAAAGAGAAAGTAGGATTTTATATATTCTGTACCTTATTCTATAGTGGCAGCCTTTGTGATAAGCCTGTGGTTTGTCCATTCTAAAGTTAAATGCTAATGCGTTTCTAGTTGATTGCAGAATGTGCAATATTTAGATGCTGCTGCTGAGCCATAAGCAAAGTGAATGACCTGCTTATTTGACTTGTAAGCTCAATGTCAGAGGTTCACAGAGTTTACAAAAAGGTCCTATTCTTTTCTGGTTGGAATAACTTTAATATTTGATTTGTTGTGCACTTAACACAGTGACAGCTTTTATCTTCTGTTAGCACATTCAAAGGTTAAATAAACAAATGGAAGCAATTCAGGTCTCATCCTTGCATTTAGAATATAGAGCAGTTAATCTTTTGACGGGATCTGATGTGGTAATGCTCCATTACATATTTTAAATCAACTACACAGTGAATATTGAAATTAAGCTAGCCTTACATGGAGATTCATATCTCATTCGCAATATCAAAGAAAATCAGTTAAATATTTCCCCCAAATCCTTCAGCCCTATGAGATACGGATCTGAACTACTGAATTGTTAAGCATGGTTATTGCTGTCCAAAATGCTGTGTACTTTTTGTGCACACATCCTTTGTGCACATCACGCATCATTTCCAAAAGCATTCATCTCAAAATGCTGTCTGTTGGCATCTGTTTGCCTAGTCTCAGAGCTAATAGTCTAATGATTATTTAGCTTGGAGTAGATGAGGAACATTAGGAGCAGAGAGAAAGACAGAGACACTGTTGCTTGCATACATAGGTACCTGTACACTATATCAATGTTAATTCATCAATTTGTGTTTTGGGTCAACAGCACTAAACATATTTTTCAAAATCACCAGGAGTCTGTTCCAACCAAAAAGTCTTAGACTTTTTGCTTTTCTTTCGCAAATTGACAAAAATGAAGACTGTATCTGATCAAACGTGCATGGCACAGCCATCTGGCAGTCAGGCAATCTGGCCAATCAGGCTTTTTTTTTTTAGGTGGAGCCTGGTGAAATTAAAGTGGCAAGCAAAAACAGCACCTAAGCCCTGACCTTAGAATGGGTCCTGCACCTGCCACCCGCTTCAAAATGACTATCGTCACAGTATTGGTGCACTCAGTGGCAATACATTTTTTTTTATTATAATTATTCTTCTTCACAAATGAAAACATGGCTATTCGTGTGTATACATACTAACGCAGGGGGGGGGTTGTTGTGTGTGAACTTGACACGCGAGGCACTGACATCATTGACATCTATGTACACGTGGTCACAAGTACATAGCTACTGTAAAATTAAAATTATCATCACGGCTGTTGTCCTTGGTCCTGAGTTGTTACTGTCTGCCCCCAGCATGGAAAAAAGAGCTGCCCCACCCCCCCCTCCTGCCACAGAGACGGCATTAATTGTGGATGATCGCTGTGTAGTGTGTTTGGATGATTAATGGCAATAGATGGTCTCTATATTTGTTATATAATGTAGGCATGTTTGTTCGCTCTCAGAGAGAGAGAGAAAGAGAGAGAGCGAGAGGGGGAGAGATGGAGCAGCCTACTGTCATTGAATGTGACATATTTAATTGTTAAAAAAATAAAATAAAATACTGCAGGACTGCAAGGCCCTGTGCAGCCGCACACTCCACACAGCCTTGCGATGGTCCTGGGAACTTGAACCAGAAGTCTCCAAAGCATGAATGATGGCTGTTACATTGGGTGAGATGTTGAGATTAAGGTTCAAAGAAAGCATTTCAAATGTGTGTGTGTGTGTGTGTGTGTGTGTGTGTGTGTGTGGAGGGGTGGGGTACGTGTGTATATGACAGAGGGAGAACAGAGTGTGTGTTTGGACATCAATGGCTATATTTCACATTAGTATACTACTGTATGATTGAATGGATGTCAATAAAAAAAAAATGCCTCAAAATTGACTGCAAAGTTTGAAACATTTTTTGTGTTATGTTTTGCTTAATATTTGGTCCAGGGCCAACAAGAAAAAATGAAACATCTAGCAGTCACAGAGGTGACAGTGGTGGTGGAGGAGAGATATAAGATCAAGGCCATGTCACAAGGATCATCATGGGAGAGCAGCACCAACCAGGAAGTCACCTGGGCTGATGTGTGGGAGAGCAGCACCAACCAGGAGTCACCTGGGCTGATGTGTGGGAGAGCAGCACCAACCAGGAGTCACCTGGGCTGATGTGTGGGAGAGCAGCACCAACCAGGAGTCACCTGGGCTGATGTGTGGGAGAGCAGCACCAACCAGGAGTCACCTGGGCTGATGTGTGGGAGAGCGTCACCAACCAAGGCTAAGTCACCAGTCAGCCATCCAATGGGATATGGGGGTATGGTGCATGCTCAGATTGAGCTGGTGGAGTGTTGATGGAAATGCGGCTAAACTAACTGCGCATGTGTCATACTCCAATGTTTTTGACGCAATATGACAAGTGACATCTTTGGTGACATCCTCTCCATTTACCCTCCTTGTCACCAGCCAGGAAGTCACCTGGGCTGATGTGTGGGAGAGGCGTCCTAACGATTCCCAACCAAGTTTAGGTCTAAACCCCACCCACTATCGTGACGAACTGCTGTGGCCTCTGATATCGTGCTGTGATTGGCTGAGACACTCTCCACGCTGGTCTCCCTCTCTCTACTGTCAAACTATTAGCTAGAGGCTAATGTTATGCTGGCCAGCCTTATTGTCGCTAAAGTCTTCTACGATGGGAAATCAGTGAATATAATCTGACAGAATGATTGTTAAAATAGTTAGCTACTGTACCTAAATAGCCACTTCATTGTTTCTAAATTGTCTCAGCAATCTTCGCCAATAGATAGGTGCCTAAGCATTCTACTGCTGGGTTCCTCTGCCTAGTTTACACTGCAGATTAGTATTTTTGAAGCATCTAAATTATAGCATTGTGCTATCTGCCTAATGTTGCTGATGTACCAGCTTGAATGTAAATTGAATGTTTGTGTAATGAAAAGGTCTCTGAATATCTGGCTGATTTTCCAATGTCTATTGCCTGCCTTTTTGTTGTGTCTGTGGACAGATACATTTCTAGTGTGTGTGTGTGTGTGTGTGTGTGTGTGTGTGTTTATTACATATTTACTTTCTTTGTCCTATTTATTCAGAATTCCACATTAATTCATGCATGTCCATTCTTAATTAAAGACAATTCAGTGTAATTATACTAGCCCAGTACTGTTCATTTGTCAGGGTGAGAAACTAAAGTTTTTGTTCACCAGTAACAGTAGATGGTTGATGAGTTCATCTGCCACTTTCATCAATTTCCAACTATAGGCTATATAATTAAGAGCAGGGAAAATGTGTGCATATACTCAGAACATTCCCCTGGGTACTGTTCTGAGTCGCTGGAGCAGCTTCAGACTTTATACTTGATGACATCACAAATTCAGCTTTTAACACTCTAGTTTTTGGATTTTGGAGAGAGTTGTTCATGTTCACTAATATTTTTGGACCGTTAGACCATAGGAATAACAAGTATGAATTGTGAAATTGGGTGTAGTTCCCCTTTAAAAAGGTGTTAAAAAGGAGCTGCCAGAACAGCTTCAATGTGTGTGGGCATAGATTCTATAAGCCTCTGGAACTCCACTGGAGGGATGGAACACCATTTGATCTTTTGATGGTGGTGGTGGAGAGTGCTGCTATCTAATACATAAGTCCAAAATCTCGACCCCCAATATAATCAAGCATAGACAGAATGGTAAATTTTGACACCAACGAATGGCCATTAGGTTCCCTTTTCAGGATGGAGGGCTGCACACTTCAAATATTCCTTATTTCACAAGAAGAAAAAGCATCCCTACCAAAGATTATAAACATGATGATGTTTGTATATCTTGTCCCAACCCTCAGGTTGAGAACCACATAGATTCGATTACATTCAGTGTGTGGATCAAATTTGTGCATTAGAGCATTTCATGAATCATGAATGAGACTACACTGATTTAGAGGTCTGCTCCACGCAAGTTAATCTCTAGGTTTCTCTCATCCGCCAGCCACTGCAGAAACCCATCCACCATCTACTGTTACTGGTGAACAAAAACTTTAGTTTCTCACCCTGACAAATGAACAGTACTGGGCTAGTATTATTACACTGAATTGTCTTTAATTAAGAATGGACATGCATGAATTAATGTGGAATGCTGAATAAATAGGACAAAGAAAATAAATATGTAATAAACACACACAAACACGCACAGACACACAAACACACACACACACACACACACACACACACACACACACACACACACACACTAGAAATATATCTGTCCACAGACACAACAAAAAGGCAAGCAATAGACATTGGAAAATCTGCCAGATATTCAGAGACCTTTTCATTACACAAACATTCAATTTACATTCAAGCTGGTACATCAGCAACATTAGGCAGATAGCACAATAATATAATTTAGATCTATTGGCGAAGATTGCTGAGACAATTTAGAGACAATGAAGTGGCTATTTAGGTACAGTAGCTAACTATTTTAACAATCATTCTGTCAGATTATATTCACTGATTTCCTGCCGTAGAAGACTTTAGCGACAATAAGCATAACGTTAGCCTCTCTCTACTGCCTTTGACAGTAGAGAGAGGGACACAGTGGTCTCAGCCAATCACAGTGCGATATCGGAGGCCACAGCAGTTCGTCATGCTGCGGGGCAGGGTTTTGAGCTAAACTTGGTTTGGAATCAGTAGGATGCGTGGGAGAGCATCAGCAACCAGGAAGTCACCTGGGCTGATGTGTGGGAGAGCATCACCAAGCAGGAAGTCACCTGGGCTGATGTGTGGGAGAGCATCACCAAGCAGGAAGTCACCTGGGCTGATCCCTCAGGCAAGGCTTAGTTTCCTGATGAAGGTTGCTTTTGGCAATAGGTTATATACAATTATAAATCATGCCCTGAGCCTATGCAATGCATTTTGATTAAATAGGTTATAGGCTGGGTGTGGCTGGAAGAAGTTCATCTTCTGAAAGTCTATGACGCAGCCGAATTTTGTTGTCAGTCCAACGATGTGTGTGTGGGTGTATGTATGTGCGTGTACACGCACAAGTCTGCTACTGGTGTGCCTTGCGGATGTGTGCAGTTGAGGTGACAGATGGGCTAGTTTGGGTTTGGTTGCTTGTATCCTATTTGTCTCAGGCTGTACTTTGAGTCCTTTTGGTTTGACATCAGCATGGAGGCTTGCTGGTCAGGGTGTACCACAGACAGGAAGAAGTGAGACATTTGTCTAACTGGTTACTTCCGTTAGCAGCCCACAGAAAATATGCAGACCTGGGAGCTCCGAAATTAATGGAGTGGGATGTAAAATTGTGTATACCAGTACAAGTGAGGCTTATTCGACTGAGCAACAGCTTGGCAATCTTTTGGATTGTCCTCCAGTGGATCTTTTTTTAAAGGTTTTTTTGGGTGCATAATGATTATGACGTATTTCACACTTTGTTGATGTCCAAACAACAAGAGTAAGCTCAGCTAGCGATTTGGTTAGTTTTTACATCAAAATGAGAAAATATTTACAATATTGAAATTGATATTGTTGATATTTAAGCAGTTGATTGCTATTCTGCAGACAATTGTAGGTGCGCACATATGACAGTTTGATCAATGACATGATGATGTGGTGTTGATTTTCAGTGAGGTCATCGGCTTCCATTCATTTCCCCACCATCACTGGCCTCTTCTTTCCTTAACCAACTTTGGGTGTACAATGGGGACAATGAAAAAATAATCATGTGCACCTCTGGATGTAAAAAACCCTGTAAATGGATGATGATTGGAACCTTTAAAGGTATCCAACTGAGTTTTTGACCACATGCAAATACAGTGGCACTAGTGAGCAAAGGGACCCGAGGGAGAAAGGGGACCCTGAGCATTGTGCATCACTCAAACATGCACACGAGGATGCATAAGAATGTCACGAGAACAGGGGTGACATAGAACACAAAAAGAGTGTACTGGGATGCTTTAAACTGATTGGCCTATACCTCTCCCTTGAAATCTGTCAAGCTCAATACCTGCCAATTAGTGGAGAAGGTCGTTACTACTACTTTGCAAAGCTGAAAGTGAAACTTCAAATGGATGTAAACATTCCAAGAGCAAAGAAAACGGCAAAAATGGACGTTGCAAAGGTTGTATGAGGTAGGAAATGTATTCCGCTTGTAGATTAAGGAGCAGCAATATAAATTGTGTTGGTAAAAATGTGAATATAAACAAAAGCAAGTTGTTTAAAAGGAAAATTCTGTGGGAGACCTTTAAGATTGTTAATCCATTATCATTGCTTATCCAAATGGATATGGTTATGGTTAAATACTTGTAAATATATGTATTAACAGGGGAATGGAAACTGAATTTTAGTACTGCATTTTAGTACTTGTGCATATTTCATTCATGCCTGCTCCAATAACTGTTCTTTTTTTTGTAGGTTTGAGAAGAGATTTTTATTTTCCAGCCTGACGAATTTGCATTGTGGCATTATGTGAAAAATATAAAACTATTGCATGTGGCATTAGGTCAGAAATGGCCCATCTCAGTGCCTCTCACTCTAAGCTGTGGAATCACTCTTCCCTTAAGGTTTTCTATGTCACCAATAGTTTTTATTTCCACGGTCGTCTGGCACTGTCTGCATTCCCGAGCTTATCTATTTGCTTATCTATTCATGCACAGAAGCCAGGGAACACATTCTGCCAGAGTCCCTCACTCTATGTGGGTTGTATACATACTAGCTCTCAGTCTATTCTGTGGCTTATGGTGTATGCACCACTGAATTCTATAACTCTAATTGTGTCAGAGTGCCACAATAATGTCTAGCTAGATTCCATTCCCTCACCAACAAGCATTTAAGGCCAGGTAGCCAAGGGGTATTATGTGTGAAAGTTGTCTCTTCTATCCTGTGTGTCTATCAGTCCCCACCAGCCAATAAGCTACTGCCAGTAGATGAAGGGACCCATGGGGCTCTGGCCACTTGCAGATAGGAGAGTGATGGTTCCATTCTCATGGGGGAAGCTTGGTTTGTAAGAACATTTTGGTCCCCCATGCGCTCATACATGTGCTGGAATAGTAAAGGAAGCCTGATGTACTCACCAGAATGAAAATGTAAAAATCTAAATATTATATTCATAAAAAAAAGCATTTGGTAGAACACAAGATACAAGGTAGGAATATGCCACAATGGTCTTTATTCCTATTATTCATTTTAAGGTAAGACAAGACAAGATGAGACCTTTATTGTCCAAGAGGGGAAATTGTATTGGTTTTGTATTGTCAGGGATATTATGGGTTTACCCTGACCACCACTGCCGCAGACTTTTTGTGTTACCGCGATAACTCCAATAGCTTTCATTCAAATCTTTTGAAATTTGCGGTGCACATTCATGACCCATAGAGGAAGAAGCCTGTTGATTTTGGTGACCTTTCCTCTAGTGCCACCATCAGGCTGAACTTTCAATTTTCAAATCTCCTGATCTGTTAGTCATACAGTCATGAAACTGGTATCCTAGATGCATCTACTCATGCACAACAACTGTGCCATAAGGACCTATGAAGTCCGCCATATTGGAATTTCCGCCATCTTGAATTATTGGAAAAACATTTTTATTCCCTTCTCCCCCTAGCCTGTCAAGCTGATTTTCACCAAACTTGCTGTGTGGAATCTGGGGACTAATATCTTCAAATGTGTAATTTAGATAATTGATAGGTCAAACCATATCACTGCCAGATCCAATAAAATTTCGGAAAAACAGGAAATGATTTGTCACCTGTGAATGCATTGTCCAATTTCCACCAAATTTGACAAATGTGTTTGCCTTACAATGGCAAGGAGGCCTATGAAGTTCTGAGTCATCATGGTGGCGCCATTCTTATAAAACTAAAAACATTATGTACAGGGGCGACAGTGGCTCAGGAGGTAGAGCCGTCGTCTGGTAACTGGAAGATTCCCGGTTCGATCCACAGCTCTTCCCGGCAGCGTGTCGAAGTGTCCTTGAGCAAGACTTCCCCTAACTGCTCCCGACAAGCAGGTTGGCACCTTGCATGGTTGCCTCCACTGTCAGTATGTGAATGTGTGAGTGAATGGGTGAATGTGAGGCATAAGTTGTAAAGCGCTTTGGATAAAAGCGCTATATAAATGCAGTCCATTTACCATTAACTACTCCTCAACAGCTCGGATTAGGGGCATGGTCAAAAGGTGGACTGAGAATTCGGGCCATTCAGGGATATACCCGCTGTCAGTCACCAACAGCACATGTCTAGTTATTCGTCATCTTCTTCATCTCACTAAAACTGCTGACATGTAACATGCAATGCTAAATATGTATTAATGTATATTTACAATTTACACATCCAGTTTCCCCCAATCCTCACTGGTGGAAAAAAAGAAAAGAAAAAAACATTATAAAAATCAGATTTGTATCTCAAAAACTGAATTTTGCGCTTACGTATTCTATTTTTTCCCCTTGTCCTATTTCTTATTTCCAATCCACATTCCTCCTTCATTTTGTCCTTTATTTATTTATCTTTCTTCTCATAACTTGTTTGTGACCTACCGGAGTCAACAAAGGTTGAGAGTTCAAGTCCTAGGTGGTGCTCTTAAGAAATTTGACATTAATACTTTTCATTTCACATAAACTAGTTTGAAGGGGAATTTCACTCTGGGTCCCTCTTGTATTTATAGAAAAGTTGCTTTACTACAGAGTAAAATGAGCCCACAGCCAGCTCTGTACATATCATCAGGCCGGAGATATAGCCCTAAAATACTGCACATGATCCAGCTTCCTGCTTTACAAAGGACTACACTGAGGCGAAACAGTGGGCATCAGACAATGCCAGTCAAAGGTTGCCACTCCTACCAAACACACACAAGGAGGGGAGGGGCTTAGCATTTACCTCTGGTTACTCTGTCTTTGCGGTGG
>OMKL01154066.1:0-11669 GCA_900302295.1 Parasudis fraserbrunneri | reverse complement strand
CAGCGGGTAGCCTATACCCCGAATGGCCCAAATTTTCAATCCACCTTTTGACCATGCCCCTAATCTGAGCCACTGAGGAGTAGTTGATGTTTTTAGTTTTATGAGAATTGCACCACCATGAGGTCAGATGACTTCACAGGCCTCATTGCTGCTGTAACATTTGTCAAATTTGGAGGAAATGGGACAGTGTGTTCAAAAGTAACAAGTCACTTTCTGTTTAACATGTGTTTTTCCAAAATTTTATTGGATCTGGCGTCATATAGTTTGGCCTTTCAATTATCTAAATGACAGATTTAAAGATGTTAGTCCCCAGATTCCCTTTGGTGAGAATCAGGTGAAAAAGCTAAGGAGAGTAGGGAAAAGGTTTTAAAAAGAATTAAAAAGTATAGACAGCAAAAGTGGCATTCCATTTAGCCCTGGCCCCTGGTTCAAAAGCTCCTTTAATTTACTATGGAGACTCTATGATATTTTGCTGTAAACAACATTTAATCCACTCGAAACATCCTCAGCATTAATGTGTCTGCTGATGCACTAGGTGGATCTTGGCTTAGAAAAAGTATCAAAGACTCGGACGTGGCTCTAATGGGTTATAATTTGTTCAGAGTGGATAAAGCTGGGGGGGGGGGTTGTTTATGTAAAAATCATCGGGTTTGTCAGCGTCGGTTTTAGATACTGTCATCAGGCCAAAATGTTTTGAATTTCTTGCTCTAAAGATCCAATTGGGGCTCACCTCAGTGGTTTATGCCCCTATCCGCGGATCTATTGACACAGTGGCCAATCTAATTTCTCGTTACTCTGATTCCGAAATGCTGGTAGTGGGTGATTTTTATTTTAATTGGCTGAATAATACTTCAGATCATTTTAAGGAAGTCACTGGTAACCTAAATTTAATCCAGTTAATAGCTGAACCCACTAGACCTAACTTGAAAGACTGTTCAAAATCCACGTTAATTGATTCTAACAGAGTTGGTCAAATTGTGGCCAGTGGAGTATTTTAATTGGGTATTGGGAATGTGGTCACACATGCTTATGAGGAGAAAATTCTAAACATTTTAATGACCAAGCTTTTTCAGAGGATATTATGCATAGCAATATCCAATGCACGGCTGGGACCAGTGATGTTCAGGTGGCCCTAGGTTTTTTCACAGAAACTTTTATTTAATTAATTGATAAACATGCACCTTTGAAGAGGTTTAGAATTAAAAGACAGAGTAGCACCATGGTTTTCACAGGAACTGTGAACTTTGTTCAAAGACAGGAATAATGCCTTGTCATGTGCTAGGTACTCAGGGGATACCCAACATTGGCCTTTCTTGTGATTGTGATTGGCCCATGTGATTCCTTTACATGAAAGAGGTATTAGGGATGATTTAAATAATTATCGTCCAATTTACAAACTACCTTGCTCAGCGAAAGTCCTGCTATCTTTGGTAAATAATCAACTAAAATTTTTTTCTTTCAAATCACTCAGTACTAAGTCCACACCAATCTGGATTCAGAGCAAATCATAGCACAATTTCAGCCATCACGTTAGTCACAAATTATATACAGTTTACAGTTTACAGTTTAGTCATTTAGCAGACGCTTTTATCCAAAGCGACTTACAAGTGTGTGCACATCAGAAACTGGCGAATTTTATAACAGCATTAGATAAGAGGAAACATTGTGCTGACCTTTTTGTTGATCTGTCAAAAGCTTTCGACACAGTCAATTACTACCGATTATCTAGTATTGGTTTGGATAGTGTTGCATGTGATTGGTTTCATGATTACTTTTCTAAGAAGCGTCAGTGTGTGAAGTCGGGTCACACCAATCTGAAAAAAACTAAAGGTGTGCCATAGGGTTTGATCTTGGGTCATGTTATTACTACAATTTATAGTAATGATATTGTTTCTTCCTTGAATGGTTGTCAAGCCCACCCGTATGCTGATGATACTATTATGTATTGTATTGCAAACTCTGTACAGTTGACCAACAAGAACTTGCAACTTTCTTTTAATGCTCTCCAGGAAGCTCTTATTGATCTTAAATTGGTTCTTAATGCTAGTAAAACTAAATTCATGCTGTTTTCTAGAGCCAGAAATATTGCTTACGATAGTGTGCCAATTTCTACTGTAAGTGGTTGTAGCATTGAGAGAGTCACTGTGTATAAATAGCATGTGGCTTAATGAGAATGTACATTTAAATCCATATAGACAACCTTGCCTCCAAGTTGCGACCGAAAATTGGCTTCCTGTACAGAAACAGAACCAGCTTTTCTTTGTTTAGTAGGAAATGGTTTGTTGAGGCAGTTTTCTAATCAGTTTTGGACTAAGATGAAGTAATCTATAGGCATGCTGCGGCCTCAACCCTTAAGCCCCTGGACTCGGTCTATCACTCTACTTCATCACTGGTGATAGTTATGATACTCACCATTGTACACTGTATGTAGGTGGGTTGGTCTTCTCTGGTGGAGAGGCGTAATAAACACTGGTATTTAAGGCCATTGTCGGATAGCTACCACCTTATATTGCAATGATGCTGGATTGGAACTTTGGTCCCTATCAAACCTGCGCAAATGACTGGCTTAATGCTTAAGGTCCCCCATGCACAGTCTGAATTTGGTAAGTCAGCCTTTTGTTTTAGTGCCCTGACTTCTTATTGGAACGATCTTCATCACACACCGAGGATCAGTTCTTTGCTAACCTATGGGCAGTTTAGATCAATGATCTCAGGCCTCCCTGCTTTTTTATGTAACTGTTTTAATTGATTTGTATCTATGTGTTGCTTGTATTTTATTGTTTTTTATTATGTTTTTATTGTTGCCTTAAAATATTGTTTTTATCATTGCCTAATTGTAATCTCGGCAATGTTGAAAATGAGGGCCCACCCTCAATTGTTTCCCTCACAAGTAAATAGAGGTTAAATGAATGAATGAATTAATGAATAACTATCTGATAAGACATAAAACAACATAATTTTACATGTATTTCCAAGAAACACATGTGTAGTTTAGTAGATCTACAAACTACAACCTGCAGCCATGTTGCAGTGTCATATCGTATATGTCATAGCTAGGTAGTTAGCCAACCGTCATGCTAACGGAGGGTAGGGTTTTCTGTAACATCTGTATTCCATGTCTGTAATGTAGATCCTATTGGTTGTACTGTTTTTTCCCTTGTTCATGATGTTTATATCCGATTGTCTGTTTTATCTTGTTGTTTATCAAAGAAGGACCACAATGGAAATATGCCTTTTTGGCTTTATTGTGTTTATATCCTCAGTGATTTTAAAGGATAAGGCCAGTGTAATTAATTTTTTTTCTTTTTGCCAAGCCTACGAAAAGAGTAAAACCATCTATCTCTATCTCACGTCATTACCCCATATCTCTAACTCATATTATTCATACATTTATCTACGTCATTCATAGTAGTCGTACACTCTGTATTTCAATGTTATCTACTGCACTGTATAAATAATTTGTTAGCCCACCATTCTACAGAGATCCAGTCTAGGGCAGTCATTGCTGTATTCTGAATTTCTCCTTGTTGCAACATGATGCCTCATTAAATTATACCCTCAATCAAAGATCAAAGATTCTGTCAAAGTGAATAATCTGCTAAGGCTTAAACTAGATTATTTCCAATCACCAACAATGCATTTCTCCTACAAGTATGGTCCATTTGTTGTCCATAAACTGTTCAAAAACTGTTTGCTTTGGTCAGTATAATTCATCATTGCGATGAATACATTTTTCTCTCCACTTATTAAAACTTAACTCGCCCTGCTGGCGAGACCCTTCTCTAGGGTCTGAGCTTGTAGTACCGTCCGACTCCCGCGGGCAAACAATAGTTGAGGTCGGCGGTGCAGACAGCACACAGCGGCAGGCCAAGCGCTAGGACACAAAACCCAGCCTCCCCTCCTGACATTTGAACGTCTCCCCTATCTTCATCGCCATCAGCACAATAAGCTGTGAACGACCCTTCCCCTAAGAATGTGAGTCCACAGGATAAAGAAGACACGGCTCCCCAGCAACGACTGAAACTACTCTTGGCTCTGCTTTTTACCTCATACAGAGATCCACAGCTAAGACAGCTGTAGACTATCAATTGATTGAAAACTTCAAGAACGTCTCCTCCCACAACAGGTGTACCATCAACTAGTTCTATTAGGTTGTTGGTCAAAAAGGCCAACATTGTTCTACTAACATAAAGACGGACAAGACATAACTAACACAAAATACCTGTCCACAGGGGAAGAATACACTACCAGTCTTCTTTCAAAATGGTGCTCTCCACACTGCATGCGTCACGTGCATGTGAGAATCACATGAGCTTTTTGTTATTTTCATCCCCTGCGAGAGACCCTTTTCACAGCTCTCGTCATCAAAGCCCGCCTTTCCAAGACTGACAGCCAATCAAACACCTACATTTTCATCAGAGATATATTTACATCCTTATCGCTTCTATCAGTTTTTGCCTCTGACCCAGAAAACCTTGTCCTGCTAAACATTTTCAAGGGTGCACTGCTGAACTGTCATCTTTACCATCATTCTCCTCATTCTATGGAGCAGCTCCATACTATATTCAGGACATAATTTGTTCAAACCTCACTACTTTTGGTTTGGGAGAGAGTTGTTCATCTTCATAAATATTGATTTGGCTATGATTTGAGAGATCATATGAACACTTAAATTGAGTGGTATTCCCCTTTAACCATGGACATTAACTTATGCTCTAAATTAATTGTTTATAAATTATTACATTTTCTAAATTGCTTTTGTTGATGCAATAGTAGTATAATTTCCTCCCGATAAGCTACAAGCATCTATTCTTATCAGATAGCTATGGCAGGCTTGTGGTGTTTGCAGTCTCTTAGCATCTCAAATACTCCTCTGTTACATAGCCATTGGACATCTCAAATAAAAATAAAATTCCGTCCGACTTTGGTTCGATTCACATCATCATTCTTCTCTACAGTGATGAGCAAATGAAAAGAAGATATTATTCTGATTCAACAGAACCTACAAACTTTAAGATACAAGAAAAAAAAGTGTGACATGACAACTTGAGAGAGAGAAAAAAAAACTGTGAACTTGGGGACTTCCTCAAAGGTTTCATACAGGGAAAGGAAATCAACACAGCACAGCCCATTCATACTGTGGACATACTAGACAGCAGTAACCACAAAACATCAGTTGGATTAGTGGCACGATGGGTACAGGAGAGGTGGTCTACACAGTGCTGGAGGTGCTGATTGCTGTCAGCTGTTGCCTAGGTAACATGTTGGTGATCTGGGTAGTGTGGTCGAGTAAAAATCTACGGCAGCCCACCTTCTTCTTCATGGCCTCGCTGGCTGTGGCTGACTTCCTGGTGGGCTTGGTGGCTGTACCATTGGCAGTGGTGGTGGATAAAGGGGTGAAGATGTCATTCAATTCCTGTCTCTTCCTCAGCTGTATGGTCATTCTGCTGACCCTGGTCTCGGTCCTGTCACTGCTGGCCATTGCCTTGGATCGGTACCTACGTGTCCTCATCCCTCTCAGGTGAGCTGTCCTATGATCCACATTCATGCATTGATGTACAGTACATGTGTACACGCATGCACATACACACAGACTTATGAGCATGCATTCAAACACACACACACACACACACACACACACACACTTTTTGTCTGTCATTTCATCTCACACAAAAAACTTTTTTTGCACAGCTAAAAAGTATTGACTTGAGTTATCAATGTGACCTGATGATGATTTTATGATGCTGTAGATTGCAAATATTTACAGAAGAAAGTTACTACTTGAGGATTTTGTTGATGCTAGAAGGTAGAAGATAATATGTTGCTCTTTTCTACAGGTACAAAAGCAAAGTGACACAGAGACAGTCGTGGCAGGTGGTAGCAGTGTGCTGGATTGTTGCTGTAGTTCTGAGCTTCACACCGATGCTTGGATGGTACAACAATGAAACCATGGCTCACTCTCTGACAAACAACTCCTCTACTATAGACTGCAAATTCATCGCTGTTATCTCCAAGTCCTATCTGGTTTACTTCAGCTTTTTCCTATGTACCCTGTTGCCTCTGTCTGTTATGGCTGTATTGTATTGCTACATCTTCTACAAAATCCGGGGGATCCTTAAGGGGAAGCCAGGGAGCAGTACCGAGGCTCAGCCCCATGCTTATCTAAAGAAGGAGAAGAGTTTGGCAGCTTCACTGTCTCTGGTATTGATTCTGTTTGCCTTATGCTGGTTCCCCCTGCACATCATGAACTGTATTGCCTACTTTGATCATAGTTCAGATGTCCCCTACACAGCTTTTTATGTGGGCATCATACTTTCCCATGCCAACTCAGCTGTCAACCCAGTCGTATATGCATTCAAGATCCGCAAGATAAAGTTGGCATACCTGAGGATCTGGAGGCAGTTTGTACTGTGTGGAGAAGACCAGCAAATGTCTCTGTCCAGCCAGGTGACTGACAACAACGCCAGTAACAGCCCAAACAGTGTGGCCAAGGTTGAGTGATGGGAAGACTCCACTTGTTTCACTTACTAAAAGGTAACTGTTAATCAATTTCGTGTCTCATAATGGTTAGGTTCACCAGTGTCATTTTTTCCCCTGCAACCTAGTTATTATCACAAAAATAAAATCTGTATTTTAGGTTAGGGTGGGGCATGAGGTCTTCAGTGAGGTTTAGGTTAGGGTTGAGAGAGAGCTAACTCCCTCTGGTCTTTAAGCTTAAAACTTTCACATCACTTTTTTATTCCTGTCTCCTTCTTCCAGTTCTGCAAGTGCAATTTAACAGAAATGCCTCTGTATATATTTTAAATTACCTTTACATTGTTTAGAAAATGCTGTTCAACAAGAAATGTATGTAAATAGAAAACCTGTAACATAACTCCTGAAAAGGCATGAATATGTTAGGTGTGTACCTACAGTATCTATTGACTTCACTCATCTCATATGACTTATGTGCGCTGGGTCGTTGGTTCTTCCAGCTCACTCTCTAATAAGGCATTTAAGCCATTGTAATAACATTGCATGTGACACAAAACATCACATTTTGGAAATATATTTGAATGAAATATGATACATGAAAATAGAGAAAATACAAGAGGAATTTGCAGGTGCATTGCATACATTATCATGTTGGCAATCTGCAACACAAGGACTGTAGCAATTGTCAGAGCTTTAGGCTTGAAGAGACTCCTCGACAGAGAATCAGCTGACATTACCATTAGCAGAGATCAATTTAATTTTGTAGCTTTAAGGCAGTGCTATATATAGTTATTTTTCAAAAAATGTCCTTTTGCATGTGTTTCGAATAATAATTGTAATATATGTTGAACTTTTTATAATATAACTTAAAATTATTTTTTTAATACATTTTAAGGACAAGCTATATACATGAGACATATTTTGTTTATTCTCTAGGATCCCATCAACTCAAACAAATAGAAATCGAATAGCTCAGTCCACAGAGCATGTAATCTACCCCCTGTGATGTCGCTATCCTTTTAGGCCCTAACAGAGCCTGATGTATGTCATTATTTTGTACAAAATTATGTTGTTACAGGAGGAGTAGATTAATTATTTGCCAGCTGTTAATGTGTCATTAAAGTGGATCTATTATATAACAAAAAAACAATCATGCAAGTCCATAAAGAAATTGTTTAGAGACATGCCATATAGCTGGTGAGTTCTGTTGGATAAATGTATGTCCTGATCAAAAAAGAAGACAAGTTATATACTGATTTTATCTAACATTCCCCCCTTTTATCATTTTAAAACAAGATAACACAAATGGAAGAACTTTCAGTCCAATGTAACATAAGAATACAACAAAAAGAAAATAATAAACTTGTGTAAGTAACTCAGAATATCCTGCTAGTATCTCTTCCCCGTGGGATTTTTAATGCATGCAATCATAACAGTTACGTATACATCATGAGGGTCACCGATTATTCAAACATCTTCATCATACAGTGTTAGTAATGCATCAAAGACTTCATCACCAGTTCCTGCAGGGGGTGAGGTTTGGTATGACACAATTAACCCTACACTGGCCTGGAAACATTCCTACTGTGTGAGTGCCTACAGGTCTGGTTACGCATTCGTAAGAGGAGTTGGGATAGAGTGCATGGGTGGTCCATAATTGCAAGGGAACCCCTCCTGAGTTATTATGCCTATGGCAGATACCAGATTACCTTCGGGAAGGCCCATGACCAAGTTACAGTCAGCCATACTATAAATGGAGGGCGGTAGTGAAGAGCTAGGTAATGCAATGGACTGACCAGTAGAATTGGGGTTTGAATTAGTGCCTGCTACTGAAGAACAGTTTTTAGTAAGGACTAAGGCACAATCCGTGTGTTGTATACTTAACCCAGCTCAGCCTCAAGCATTCATTTGCAAACTGTTTGTCAGTAACATTTTTGCGCAGCTCTCACTCCCTCCTCGCGTGGGCCTGGTTTGGGACATTATCGAGGTTATACCACAGCACAGTTACAGTGAACACACAGCCCAACAAAATCAACACCCTCAATTTTCATGTTTTCAAGTGAAGGAGAGGCACATAAATCAATAGAAAAACAATAGTATGTCCGTGACAGTGCCTCTTAGTCCTGTCTTCCAGGTGATGTTGCTGGTGGTGCAGTGAGTGTCTCCTACATCACCATTACCTGTCGCATCCTTCTTGACGTATTTTGAAGCTCAGAGTGCGGGCACGCCCTATCTGCACTCTTCCCTTCTCACCGGGGTGGTTTGGGTAGAGGTGAAGTGTTTGACTTATTCACTGTTGATGGAGCTTGGCACGCTACTGTGGGAGTGGGACACTTATTTCATTCCCTACTCAGCTGGTTCCTCTGGTGGCTGACGAACCCATATGCAGTGGGACAGGTGGACCCAGGTGGCCCTTTCAGCAATGCAGACTGCAGTTGGTGTGACCAGTAGGACCTGGAAGGGTCCCAGCCACCTGGGTTGGTGCCAATGCTTTCTCCTCACCGCCTTGACGAGAACCCAATCCCCCGGCGCTACCAATGGGGCTGATTCAGGGGCTGGTTCCTGGGAAGGAAAGATGCTCATGACAGCATTGAGTTGTTTAAACAGTTTTGCCATATACTCTGCTAACATTGTCTTAGTTTCTCTTTTCTCCAGATGGGTTAGGTGGTATCAGGGCAGGGATTGTGTAGGGGCATCCAAACAGTATGGATGCTATGGTGATAGGCCTCTACTGCCTGGTGTTATGTGTATGCTCATTAAGACCATGGGGAGGCATTGTACCCAATTCATGCCAGTCTCTTCCATGGTTTTCTTTAATTTGTCCAGCCTACTGTGGATGATAAGAACAGTGATTTTTTAAATTAAAGTTAAGATCGCTGACAACCTGGTTATCACACTATTCACAAAATGTGGGCCATTGTCACTGTATAGCTTTTTGGGTATCCCAAATCGAGGGATAATGTCATGTCCCAGGGCTTTCACTACAGCCTTAGCATCTGGTTTGCTTGTTGGGAACACTTCCACCCATCTGGAAAAAACATCAACTATCACTAAGCAATATTTCTTCCCTTCACATGGGTTAAGCTCAATGAAATCCTTTACCAAATGTTCAAACGGACCATCTGGTTCAGGGAATCTACCTGGGGTAGGCATATCTAAACAGAACCTTTGGTAAAATAGGCTTCCCCTCGGGGCATTGCCATAACCCTTCAGAATTAGGAGCACATTTGTTATGACGCCAGAGATGTTTCTCAGCTGTTGGGGCCTGCTGTTGCAAAAAAGTGAGTGTATTGAGATTACAAAGTGTGTGCTGTTCTTCATGAATTATTTATCTTTGTCTGTCTATTCTCATTTTCTTCTTCCCATAATCTTAATGCATCTCCTCCTTTCTTTCTCATTTTCTTCTCATTATCCCCACATTCATTCCCTCAACAATTCCACTTGTCTTCCATTCAAACTTCCATTCTGTGGAAACCCATAATGCTGCAATTTTACCATATTTTACAAACATATATTTAGCATCTCCCTTCAATTCCTCCTTTCCACCACAATTCCCCATTTTGACTTTATCTAAGGTATTTTATTCAAATATAAAAAAAATTGAATATTATCTCTTTTTAGGAAAATACTCTTATAATCCTATTTATAGTCCCTCAGCGGACTTGACACTCTCTCAAGGTACTTTTCTATTCAAATATCACAACATTTGAATATTTCCTTTTAATAGGTGAGTACTCTAATCCCTCAGTGGATTGGCCAAAGAATTCTTCACAGCCTATTTAGGAGTCGCTCAGTGGATGTCCCTCAGCGGATGTCCCTCAGTGGACTTTTTAGGAAAATACTCTTATAATCCTATTCATGAGTCCCTCAGCGGACCACACATATTTTGTCTCAGGATCCTTGGAATTCCGTCACCCTCAGTCTACTCCAACAGTCCCAGACTGGCCTCTCAATACTCCAAACCGGATCCCTTTAGTCACCAGGGCGGAGGTCTTTCAGTAAGGAGTCCCAGACTCCCCAGTGCACGGTATCAGTCTTTTAGCCTATTGGAAAAGATGAGCGGGGAGCTTGGAATCCCAGACGAGCCCCCAAGATGTTGGGTAAATGTATGTCCTGATCAAAAAAGAATTTCAATCATACAAGATGTGTAGTCAGAAGCCTTTTTTTAATTTTTTTATTACATATGCATTTGGGTTCAAACAGCTTCAAAAGCAGAAGAGGAAGAACAAAATCTCAAGTGGACACAGTTTTTGTAAAGAGAGAATGTGGGAGTGTCAACCTTTGCCAGTTTCTCATCATGTGCAGGCGTACCCACACTTGACCTTGAGTATTATCCACAAGCATCAAGCAAACTTCGTTATAACAGGAACGGAATGTTCCCTGCTTAGAAAACAGTAATCACTTTCCCCTCAGTTCTCACACCTGTTAGTCACATACACATGTATCAGTTCTCCATATTGGAGAGGAGAAATAGCTAAGACATGTACTAAAAGTTATAAGACATGTACTAAAAGTTATATGTTGATTTTATCTAACAAGTTCCAAAAATAAAATAAAAATGTCAACTCTTGTTACTGTCAACTTTGTTACACTTTCATCAACTCGTCACCTCGTGATGTTTGCCGGGTTGACAAAAGTGAAAGTAAATGTTGAACTTAATTTAAAGCTAGTTGATGACAGCTCCTGATACAAGGGCCAAGGACTAACACTAGATACATATTCGTTTTTAATTGTATTTGCTGTATTTTGTGGCTGTAAAAGGTTTTTCTTATGTCGGATATAAGATGACAATGTGGCGACATATCGGGGAGGGATTTGGAGTTTATATAATATTTATATGAAAATTAAAAAAAGTTCTGGAGTCCTCCTATAACACTTGTTGGCCAGCAGATGGCATACAAGTTGTTCCTTCACAGAACAGCAGATCAGAGTGTAGTATCATTGCATTGGGTGATCCTTAGTCAAAGTCGAAGTAAACTTTATTTTATTTTAATATGACATGGTCAGTGCAGAAAACAACAATACACATAATGATAAAAATTTAAAAGACACAGACAACATCAGCTTACACCCTACCATATACACCCCCCAACACACACACACACACACACACGCACGCACGCACACACACACACACACACACACACACACACATACATACATACATACATACATACATTCATACATACATACAT
>OMKL01154065.1:0-10000 GCA_900302295.1 Parasudis fraserbrunneri | reverse complement strand
ATTCCCCTGGTCATGGATGCTCATGAATTTTGTATTCAGTCAAATTGTTAAGGTTTTCCATTCAGTCCTTGTTTCTGGACCAGTGACATGGCTGAGTGTGGATTGCCTGTGCCTTTTAACAATTGGACATATAGCCTGCAGGTAAACAGGCCAGTACAGAGATGAGAGATGTGCCCAGAGCAGAGCTCATCCTGTGGAGAGCTTGCTGTTCAACTCTCCCCTGAGCAACAGGCTGACAAAGGCCTTTGGCTATAGAGATGACTGCATCAGCCCCCCAAACAGGCCCTCATTAGCCCTTAATGCAGCCCACAGAAAGAGCGGGATGGAGACCTCTCCAACAGTGGTGGACAGGGCAGAATGGGCAACACTTTAATTGAAGTATTGCTCATAAGCAATACAAAATGAGAGGGAGGAGGCTATGTTGTGGCCAAGTAATAGTGACATGACTGCGATTTGGTTGCAGGCCAGTTCCATACATCATTACAGCTGGTATCATGTTATTCATCTGGACAGTGTCTGACCCTCAGTTAGTTGAGTTATGTTAGTACATAGAGTTATGTTGCTTTTATCCAACATTATTATCTTTACAAATGCTCAATGTTATTTTAAGTGGTGTGAGCATGTATTGCTTTTTCACCTGTGCAAGCAGAACATTTTCACATACTGTAGCTTGTGTAACGAGGTTGAAACCATTTAGTAACCCCTTTGGTGTAAACTCACTCCTAAGTTGAATACCCCCGCTTCACTTCCTGAATTGGATCCTTTTCAGGTGGCAGACTGGATTAGACCAATGTATTAACTTTTGTGGTCACATGATACTGATGAGTGGAGGGGTTGCATCTGGTCAGAAGACAAGTGCCCAGTGCAAAGTGCCTGCCAGTATCTAGTAACCACCTGTTATACTAGCTATAGTTGTGAATCTGTCAAGCTAGTATGGATTTTGACAACTAGTGGAAAAGTGGGATGGCTTACGACCAAATGTTGTAGTATCTTCATTCATTTCTAACTTCATACCAATTGTTATTTTGCCAAATAATATTAAAATATTTCATTTTGGCTTTAGATTTTGTGTAAATTGGTGCATGGGTACTTTGTGATGTGACAAATTGGCTTATCATAATGATCACACTGTCTCTCAAAAAAGATTTTTTGTTTGTCTCTCAAACAAAAAATATAACTGTTATATAAACAAACTGTAGTACACATACAGAGGCAAGGTTTACTGTGCCCCTGCGTGACACAATCTTACCCCAGCCAATAGATTGCAATAGATTCCCAGACATATTATTATTAACTTTTAGATAGTGTGAACTTAAACAAATCATGTAAAAATCATGAGTGGTTCTCAAGATGTTTGCTTCCAAGGTCCCTCAGTGTCCAAATAAATATTCCAGGGCCCTCTGGCCCTTACACGAGACATGATACCGCCCTCCTGTTGTTGCAGCCCCCTCTATGTACATTCTTTTCTCTCTGTATGAAGTGAAACACCATGTCTCCTCTGATGTCAACATCAAGGAGGGATCAGTAGGAGCGGCATAAAAGTGCAGTACTTTGGACATGACCCCTTCTGTGTTGCCTGCAGCCAAACTCTCCATGTGTAGTCCTCTTGCCCTTTGTGGCCCTGGGGGGGGAGGGCCCCAAGCTGGTGGAAAGCAGTCAGAGGATCTTGACTAACATTTTTCTTTTAGCATTTCAAAAAGGTGGGGTTTCTTGTGCAGGCTATTGAGGCTTAAGCAAAATTCTCCTTTTATGACAGATTTTAAACATAGGTCAATTTTTTAAAGAGTGGTAATAACAGTGCTGCCCTTATTTCCACTATGGATGTGCCCATATAATCGTTCAGTCGATTCATTTGTTAGATTGTCTGGAGGTGCGTGCATATGAGGTAACTGTTAACAGGCAGGTAAACACTTGTGATTGGCGAGTGAATTAGCCTTGACGCAGTGCTTGGTTGATACAGAAGGTGCCTTGGGGTAATGACCTGTAGCAGTTTGGCCCTTGGTGTGTCTGGGCCATCTTAAAACACCTGGCACCAACAATCATTTCTACATTGTTCTGTTATAGCCTATCCCCAGTAATGGCTTTGCAGCAGTCCTCTCCTTAATTGGCTGGGATGTTACATTTCTCTTTTTCAGTCACTTTAGATGGAGTCTGAGCTGCCTCTGGCATTGGCTTGATTTGAATGATTCATCAAGGGGTTAGTCTATGAGTCAAAGTCTTCTCAGACCTGTCAGCTCTGTAAAATCCCATAATTTAGATGGCTTTTGTTACTGTTAATTATCGTGCTTTTTGTCTCAGTACCACAGCAAGTTACAGAGGCAGAAGTTTGATACAAACTGCCATGTACCTTGCTTTCGTCATGACAGCCTGAAGCACTTTTTTTTGTTTACTCTCAAAAGGAACAATTTCAGAGAAAACCAGATCACTGCTCGCAGTTCTTCTAAGAAGCTGAAACAGTTACCAGTTGCATTTTATTGTAGCTCAACGAGTAGAGTACCTACACTGTGCCTGTACTTGATGCTTTGACACTAACACTCTCAGCGTTAGGGGTTTGATTCCCACTGGAGCCACCCATACTGAAAAATATATGCAGTCATTCCATTACGAAGCAGTTTGTCCTTGTACTAGAAAAGCGCTGTAGGAATGTCTCCCTCATTCCTCTCTTTCTAGTTCAGTGTTTAACAAGTGCCCACATATTTTACAATATTTAGACTGTATGAAGCATTCTGCCCTGGCTCTATTCAGTGACAGAACGATGAATGTCCCACATCATCTGTTGTGTCAGGGTATGGTTTCATGTAAGGTCTTTGCTATGTTGTGTTTGAATAGTGAATGTTTGGCAGAATTCCTTTGCTGGAGTAAAAACTGAGATAAAAAAATAAATAAATGACGTGCTTTTCCCCTGCATTGTGTTCCTACTTTATTTTTTGCTCCCAGCATCTCTATTTAATTTGTATACAAGCAGTATATTTTTTTTATTTACTGATCTGTTTTGCACCACATTAACTTAGCTGAATACCTTGGCTGCCACCGTCTCTACCAGTGAACAGTCTAGACCTGTGTACGCTTGAATAGTCCTGACACATGATACCATTCTCTAGATTGATATCATACCATGATATGGGACATGGTCTGGTGGAGCATCTAAGTATGTGTAAATTGAGTATCAGGTGGTAGGTGGCATGTGTTCAGCAGGGTGAGTGTCCTGTGGAAACACACCTCTGAGAGTTGCCACACCACCACAGCTTCGGCAGATCAATTCCAAACAGTGCCACCTGTTTCCCTCCCACCTTTTAGCCAACCAACATTTCGGTCCCTTTGGCAGTATTTGGCTCTAAATCTCCACGTGATCCCTGTTATCTCAAAAAGTATTCAGGCTGAAGAATAGTATATAAGAATAGTATATAAGAATAGTAATAAGATGGTAGAAAGGATGCCAATGGGGGGGGCTCTTCTGTGAATCTGTCTTTAATTTGCGTTGACAAGTATAGCTCCTCTGGAGAGCTGTGCAAAAGGGAATGAGCTGCAAAGCATCTTAAATTACAGTTTCAGGGCCTCCATCTCACCATTGACGTTTGCAGAAGTAAGTTCCAAATAGTAAATTGGTTAACGATGAATCATTTTTTATTATTTAATTAATTTTATTTTAGGGTGCTTTTGCCATGCTTAAAAATATATATACAGTAGTTACTTCAGTCTTTTCTGAAATAATGATCTTTTGTGATTCACATATCGCTTCTGTTCTTTTCTGAATTAAAATAGGCTGAGCTGCTTAGGCTTACTTTTTTATATCAATGCTCTCCCATTATCAGTTTGCACCAGATGAGTAGGGCTCAAGAATTCCACAAAATAATCCTGTCCTGTTCATATTCATCAGCAGGAGAAGTGTTATAACTTTGTTGTGTTGTGACGCAACTGTATGCATGGGATTTTCTCATATCACTGTAAAGGTTACTTTTGCTGACACATTTTAAGGCTAAGGGAAAAAACAGTCAGTGTTACAAATAGTAGCCCAAATGATTGTGCTTCCATTTGAGAGTTCTTGTTCTCAATCTGTTGCAAACTCTTAGAAATTACTACCGGTAGATTGGTAAATTATGCACCTACTGTAGAAAGCAGCTGACAGCTGCTACAGAACACAAAACAGTTGCTATCACAATTCTTTTTAACAATGATATATTTAGAAATGATGAGTTACCTTTATGGTTCCATCATAATTCTTCTCTGCTTCTCCTTGGTGGTCAGATGAACAATATGGGTGGTCGTTTTTTGCAGACAGGATTAGGGGTCTTTTATGGTCCAACACAGAAATAGCCCGGGCTATTCCCCAGCTGTTCTGGCTACAGTAGGACTTCACAAGGTATTTAGAAGTCTGAGCATGTCTGGCTCTCACTGGGGTCAGTGGGGTCCTGATATCAAAAGACCCAGGCTATTCTCACTATAATGCCTCCACAAAACATTAGTCCTTGACTGCACTTGTTGTTTGTCAACCAAGAATCCTTTATCAATATAATAACTTGGCATCTGATTAGATGTCAAGAATGAATACATTTCATACACTTTTAGGAACCATATACTGTATGAGGAATACTTCAGCACACTGAAATTTAATATTTCAATATGTCAATTTTTTTTCCTTTTCCCCTCCATATGAGTGTATGAGCAGGCAGTACTCAACCAGAGACACTCTATGTAATGAGGAGACTGAGCACTCTGGGAGTTTTGAATGGAGAAACTACTTGCTACAAAACAAACATATTCAGGGAAAATAATTAAATGTGATGATATTTTATGTTGAGTACAATTATACTCTTTTGAGGTGAAATGTGAGTTTTAAAGATGTTTAAAATTAATTAAGATCTCTGCAGTGAGTGGTTGCCATGATAACTAAGGACTCTGTGGCAGAAACCACAGGATGGCGCATGTGTAGAAGGGGTCAGGTCCATGGGGGTATTATAGTACTGGAGGAAGGATGGCAATTTGGCCGCCCATTCATTTCAATGTAAGTTGTAAGTAAGCTTTCTTTGTGGGAGGAGCCTGGCCAGAGTACCGTAACCATCACGCTCCTCTGGACCATCTCGCATGTGCAGTACGTGTCTTGCAGCTGATCTGGACCAACTCACATGCGCAGTATGTGTCTTGCATCAACTTTGCCAAATTACAGCTCTGGGTGACTTTAAAAAAAGTACATAATTAACAAAGCTGTTAGAGGGCATATTCCATATTGAAGGTATCTTCTTGAATTTTTAAGAGCTGTGACTTTTCAATGGGCCATCTATGGGAAAATGCCTTTCTGGGCCTGAGGGGATTACCACCGTTGGCCACCAGGGAGGATCAGTGTTGGTCAGGTCTTGTTAGTCTTGTTAGTTGCCGTTATCAAGATGGCGGCAGAGTGAGCAGACGTCTGTGGCTCCACAGAATCAAATTATGGAGGTGCATTACAAATTATGGAGGTGTTTTTTAAGGTTGAGTATTCTAAATGGGAGTTAGAATAGGTGACCAGATTTTGGGGAGCAAATCCAGCGACTGTCCCCAGAAAACCGAGACATCTGGACTGGCCACTGTAGTTTGGGATGTCAAAAGTATATAGCAGGAGCTCACTCTCTGTGTTTCATGGCTTCATATAATGTTGGATGAATGGGCTCTACCTGGCTTGGCTGCCTCTCCAGGAGCTGCTAAAGTGTGATCTATGAACAGGATAATTGTCCTTGTCCTTTACAGTCATGATAGCCTCAGTGACCTGGCCGTTTCCGGGTTGGAAAGATTGTTTCCCTTCCAGCCAAGTTGCGGCTACCGGCTAGCTTGTTTCCATCGACTCAACTTATCAAGTTACAGAGTGCAGCCAGGTGGAAAAAATGTAAGGTGTCTTCACTATGTAATTTGTTTTAATTCTTTCCCCTCTTTATCCAGACTCCTGAGCGAAAACAAGTAAAGTGCAAACAGCTGAGAATGCATAACTGGCTTCACTGGAGCGAACAGATGGTTATTTGACCTCTCTGAGCTGTCATACTGCATTTGTGCCACACATCCCCTTCACTGGGCCAGAATGAGCGGAGGGAGGAGAAGATGACGATGGTTTAGGAAGTTGACAGTTGTTCAGTCTCTGTGGAGTTGAAGATTGGGACTGGTCGAGCTGAAAGAGCAGAGAATCCATTCTCATCATCAGTGTGTTTGGGAGAGGTGTTCACTGGAGCGACACAGGGAGCCTGTGTTTGTTTGGAGCTCATTTAGAGGCACAGAGGAGGCTGAGGATTACCTCTGTCTGCTGTCAAAACAAACACTCTGAAACAGACTGATTCCGCATCTGGACTCTGCAGAGTGGATACAGTACTGTCTGACTCACACTGATATTTTGTACAGAACCTGAACAGATTGAAAGGGCCTTTCCTAGTGGATCATGGTAATAACATTAGGTTTAGTTATCAATTTGCGGAAGTAAGCAACTCATGGGCTGACATGTGTTATACAGCACCTGTTGACATGGCGCTTGTGTTTTACAGCACCATCTGTAAAAGACTTTGAGGTACACCTAAAATGGCTTTCATAGAATTTTGATGATGTTGTTATTGAAATGAGCACTGTTTCTTGTGTGGACAGGAGAGACTCAAAATTGCCACTGGCAAAATTCATCCCAATGATGCCTTTATCATGGTAACACATCAACTCTGAGTCTCACGCCAACACTAATTTCCAACACTACATTATCAAACATTCTATGGCCACCATTTAAGGTGTACCAGCCAAATGACCATTCACAAAATGTAGAGTTGAACAGCAATGGCCGTTGTGTCAATTCAAGTTTTTTGGATCAATTCAATTCAAGAGTTTCAGGGTGAAATGCCAAATTACAGGGGTTTAATTGAACAAGTATTCATACATTTTTGACAGCCCTCTGTTTGCTCTGCTCCAATATTTGTCTCACTGTGCAACATGGCACAAGGCTCATGTTTTTCCTCCTGCAGTGTCGTTTTATTTATACCGTGGTCACTTAGCACCAAGGGTCACATTATGAGGGTTCAATCTGCCCTCTGTTATCTGTCTCTAAATGACTCAGTGCTTAGTTTCATTGTGCATTAGTATTGCCAACTCAAGGCATCTGAAGAGTAAATCATTGTGGTCCTCAGTGGGTGTTTATTTGACTGAGTGCAATCTGTGATGACCTCTTCTGCTCTCTGAACTCTTAGCTCCCTGAAGTGCAGGGGAGATGCTATTATGAGATAGCTCTTCTGCCCACGCTTTGCCATGTTTTGTGTTCTTGATATCACCTCTGCAGCTTTTTACTGAGACTGTATTATTTTTTTTTCCTTCAAATTTTTACCATAAAGCTGTCTTTGGTTCTGTTGCATAATCTAGTAGCTACAACAACCTCAGATCATTCAGATTTGAATGATCTCAGCCGCTATCAGCCACAGGGTCAATAACACTCTCATGTGGGACCACATTATGTCCACAATATCAGTTATTTTCATGGATATTTTGTTGAATGCTGAACAATATAGATTTACAGCAGACTCATAGGCTCTCTGTTCCTTAGTTATGGCAGATCACACATGCCCCCAGTGGCAGTGCAGAACATGGTCAGTGTTCAGTGATCATGATCAGTCTCCATACCAGAGTGAAGTTGATGGGATACTGTGTTTTATGCCTTTTTTACTGTTTTATTCTATAACTATTACTTAATATAGGCACTTGTCAAATTGTGAGAAAGCAGTTTCTACATGTGTTGTTTGAATTGCTTAAATAAATAAATACTTTTCAGCATTCTTCATTCAAACCAATGGATTTCTTTTCCTGTAATTTAGCGGTTAGCTTGAGGCTAATGGCACACAATGGTTTCAATGAGGAATGCTAACAATACTGAGAATTACTTTTTTGAGTAATTTAAGCATCTGTGATGTAGAAACCTTTTCCTCCCAATAGAAGTTATGGTGAAGAGTAGTGGAGCGCACAGCTCCAAAAGATGAACACTATCGGGTGCACGGTGGTGGCAAGGATCAAAACAAACAGAATACCAGCACTTACGGATCAATAAACTTCTATTTATTGTGTTTCAGCTAAAAGCCATCGTCAGCGTCCTTGGTGAGTTTGTCAATGTCTTGGTATG
Source organism: Parasudis fraserbrunneri (assembly GCA_900302295.1). Classification (NCBI taxonomy): domain Eukaryota; kingdom Metazoa; phylum Chordata; class Actinopteri; order Aulopiformes; family Chlorophthalmidae; genus Parasudis; species Parasudis fraserbrunneri. The sequence continues at coordinate 1,896 of OMKL01154065.1, read as the reverse complement.
GCATGTTGCCCACAGGACGCTGATGATGGCTTTTAGCTGAAGCGCGTTCGTTTTTGCCCACAATAAATTGAAGATTATTGATTTGTGAGTCCCCACAATACAAGTGCCTGATTAAAAGAAATAACAGACTAAAATAATGTCAATGTATCCCTATTGGATTTGGTGGACTGGAGCTGAGCGCTCTGACTCATGGTGAATGACAACCAGCCATCTGGCTACCCTTCTCCCAAGGGTTATAAAGTAGATTCAGTGGTGAAAACTTTTTTATTTGAAAGCAGACTTTTGGAGCAGACTCAATGAGCTTTCTCTTGTGTTCACTCAAGCAGTGAGCTCTCTCTTACATTGTCACTCGGGGGGGGGGTGTTCTGGTCCATCCATCCATTTGGCTGGCTTCCCCTGTTTAACAAGACATAATGCTGTCAGTGGGTGTATTCCTGAAACAGCCCGATCCTCTTTGACCATGCCCTTAATTTAACTATTTGGCCTACCAACGACTTTTGAAAAGGTTTAGTGAGAATCACATGAACGGGATAGGAGGAGTAGGGGAAAAGTATGTGTCACTTTCATGTAGCAATGCTAGGATATCAGCAGCACATTTCAAATGTCATCATGATCGGACGAGCTGTTGAGGAGTACGTTTTTAGTCTTGTAAGAATATTGACCCCATGAGGCCAAATGACTCAACTTTTCAAGGGAAAAAGAGTTCACAAGTAACACGTCACTTCCTGATTACCATGTGTTTTCCCATAAATTGGATTGTATCTGGCGATCATATGGTTTGGCCTATCGGTTATCTAAATGACGTTGGTTCCCAGATGCCACACAGCAAGTTTTGTGTGAATCTGGGGAACAGGCTAGGGGTAGTAGGGAAAAAAAGTGTTTTTCAGAAATTTAAAAATGGTGGAAGATCTAATATGGCAGGCATCAAATGTTGGGCAAGCTACTTGGAAAGCGTAGTGAGCTAAGCCACCAGTTACTCTACATTAAAAGAGGCTTCACCACACTGAAGCTACCCCCATGAATGCTGCACTTACATCTTTTTTTCACTTACATTGAACCAACTTAATTCCAAGTCAATGCGATCTCAGTGATCAATAAACTTGTCAGTCAAACAGGTAGGCAGGCAAACAATGTTCAGTTCAATTGTTTATTAAACAATAAGCTGTGCTCTCTGCTCTCTCTGCTCCAATACCAATTTGGCAGCAAAAACAATGGGCTTCACAGGCACACAAAGGTACACCCCCTGGCTAAACCCCCAGAGAAGATAACAAACTCCCACCGAAAAAAAGGGAAGAAACCTTAGATGGGCAATTCAGTGAGAGATCCCTCCAACCAGGATTCCAGACGTGCAATAGGTGTTGAAGTGGGCAACAATTTTGAAAAGAAATACACTAAGGGAGTAATAATAGTAATAATAATAATAATAATAATAATAATAATAATAATAAAATGAATAGTGATGATAAACAATACAAGGAAAACCATAGAAAGGCATAACAGGTAAGCAGAAACAACAGAGCAAAGCAACGTCCATAGAGATGGCATTAACGACGTCCAACAAGTTACCACTCAGGGTGACCCTAACATTCTAACCTAGTATTCATTGGCAATGCAAATGGTGTGCCTTCAAAGCATCAAATTGATTTACTATTGGCATATAACAAAAACTTTGTTTTTTTTGTTTTGTTTTTTACTATATTTGCCTGAATGCGCCACACTTTAATCATACAAGCCTTATACATCATCAGGGGTAACGCTAAAGGCACTAAGACAAACAGTAGGTGTACACAACAGCATTGCATAGCCTGGCACAGCGGCCAGCCACATACCCACACACACACACACACACACATACACACACACACACACACACACACACACACACACACACACACA
>OMKL01154063.1:0-17500 GCA_900302295.1 Parasudis fraserbrunneri | reverse complement strand
CGAACACTGCTCCTGCCCCGCCCTCCACAAAAACGAGTTCTACGCCAGCCAACAACAAAGGCAGTCCTGCTTCCGCTGCAAATAAGGCCAACCCCGGCCCACCCAGGTTGGTTGGTTCACAGTTGTAAGGATACTTTATAATTGAGAGAGTGCTGGACCTAATGGTTGTATTCATCTCAGACGCCACTCTTTGTTTCCTGCAGCCCGGAGCAGAAAGCAGGAGGAAAAATCATTAAATTCGGGACCAACATCGATCTCTCTGACCCTAAAAGGTGAGACTATAGTGAATTGGTTGATGTCATTACTGCTGTGTCAGCCCACGACGAGAGAAGTCTTTGAGGGCTACTGTGTGTCTGTCATTGCACTCCACGCCGATGACATCGCGGAGAACTATGGATCTGTTTCCATGCCTTTCGTGAGCTTGGAATTATAAGGTTTTATCTATGTTCAGACTAGTTTTGAGATATTGAACTTTAAGGTTTTCACATCCCATAGAGCAAAACTAATATAAGTATTTTATTTTGCATTCTTTCCCTACTTAAATAAACATGTTCAAAAAATCTAACTCCACCCACATGCAAATACCTATCCATAGAGTTACATTATAACTAATTTTTTACCAAAATGTCAGATAGAACCTTATAATTCCGAGGTCACGATTTGTTTATTTTGTGATTGAATGATCTGGCTTGGGGGGGGGGCTGCAATAGGAATTAACTGAAAACCATATCATATATTTTTGTTTACATACAGGTTTATCATGAGAAACCAGTTCCCCTAAACACCTACGTATATTAGACTTTTCAGAAATGTTAACTTTTGTCTCAAACATAATGGGAATTTGACTTCTGAATAGTCTGAAGGGATTCCTGCATCATTTGTGGGGGAAAACACATTAAAGTGTAACATACTGTGTGTGTGTGTGTGTGTGTGTGTGTGTGTGTGTGTGTGTGTGTGTTTGTGTGTCTGTGTAAGGTGGAAGCCTCAGCTGCAGGAGCTGTTGAAGCTGCCGGCCTTCATGCGTGTGGCGTCCAGCAGCAACATGCTCAGTCATGTTGGCCACACTATCCTGGGCATGAACACTGTCCAGCTCTACATGAAGGTCCCAGGGAGCCGCACACCAGGTCAGGGCTTCAAGGACCATACCGCTCTAAATGTCACTTTTAGCCCGTTTACTAATCAGCACACATATTTTACATGACCCCCAACCATTTTCCTAAGCATAGCTTCCTTTTTTATTTTTATTTTTTTTCTTCTTTATTTTTCCTTGTTTACCTTTTTAAAAAATGCAAACATTAACGGTGACAAACCATAGAATTGTATAGAAGAAACCTACCCAAAATTATCCCATGGTTGCTCCTTATAAAACATGTCTCTCTCTCTCTCTCTCTCTCTCACTCTCTCTCTCTCTCTCTCTCTCTCTGTGCGTGTACCACCGCAGGTCCGTTCTGGTCCAATGCGTACATTCATTTCTTTGTCTAGATTTAATCTAGATTCAATCTCACCGTACATAGCTATGTACCTCTTTAGAATAAGTCTCTCTCCCCTCCCTTGTTACTGGATTGCAGTTAGGCGTGGCTAAGCAAGGAAATGTTTTACATGATTAGATTCCCTTCATCTCATACGCCCATCATATTTAGGAGAAAGACGATTGATGCCAAGCTGACACTTCCAGTTGTCTTCCTCCATGAAAAATTAATACACTGCACTTGTCTTTGCTTTTAGCTAGATTGAGAATTCAAATCAGCCTGACAATGTTTGAAAGCTACTGTGTTAAACTAACTAGCAGACGGGGGTACACCACCCAAATCTGTATTAATCACGGAGTTGATTGTAACTCAAAAGTGTAGCATAGCTAAGCTAATGCTAACCATTTCATGTAAGTGGATGGAAAATGCTAAAACAATTAGTGCCATACTCCAGGAGGTACAGCTAAATAAAAACACAGATTCAGGTGGTCTAACCTAGTTTGCTAGTTAGTCAATTAGTCAAGCTTTCTAACCAAGTAGGGTCCATTTGATATATTTGGTAGTGTATAGCAAAACGTTTTAGTGATTGAATGGAAAATGAAATGGTACTTGAGCTGAAAGGGAGCTGTCAATCAAGTGTGATCTGATCATGCCCCCACAATCCTGATAAATGGTCTGAGCAGCCAGATGAGCTGTTTTTGAGCTGGGTTTTATAATAGCCATTAACATTTTATTTGAATTTTTATTGACATTTTGGTGGATGCTTAATATGACACTCAAGTTTGATATGATATATACATTTTACTATTTTAGGCCAGTTGTTAGACTCTTTAAAATATGTTTTTTTTCCATGATCCAGTGAAGTTTAATCAATATTTGTGAACATGAGCTACTCTGTCCCAAAGACAGAAACCAGAGAAGTAAGCCTCAAACTTGTGATCTCATCAGGTCTAAAGTTTGGAGTTGCTCCATAGACAGTGAATGGGAGACAGAATGTCAAATAAGATTTATATTCTAGCACTGCTAGAAGGTCTGAACCAGAATCAAAACTTAATTTGGGAATAGGAGCTCATACAAACATTTTATGGCCCTAACAAGTCAGAGCCCCATTCATTATCTATGGAGCAGCCCCAGATTTGACATCCCAGTTACCATCACCAATTGGAGGGTTCGGTCTGTGATTTCTAGCTTTAGGAGAGAGTGGTGCGTAGTCATTTATACTGACTGAATTGACCGGGGGCACAGGAAGAACATGTGTGAATTCTTAAAACGGGTGGCATTCCCCTTTCTGTGTTTGTTAAGACCAATTTCCCTTTTGAGCAACCATCCCATGGCGAATTCATATCATAAGCATTCAAGCTAAACTGTCCAAACAAAATGTTCTGTCAACTGTAATTGGAGGCTGGGCTGTGTGGCCTGTGTTTATTTTGTATTCTTAAATGTCCTTCAACCACATTAAACCTCTGTAAAATCTGAATAATATGTATTATAATCCAATCGGTGGATTCAAAAAAAGCATTCAAAATGTGCATCTCTTTCCAGGCCACCAAGAGAACAATAATTTCTGCTCAGTCAACATCAACATTGGGCCTGGCGACTGTGAGTGGTTCGCTGTCCATGAGCACTACTGGGAGGCCATCAATACCTTCTGTGAGAAGTGAGTGAGGAGGCTATTATTGCATTAATTATAAGAAACGGTTACTAAATTATTTCCACATAATGTCAGAACAATAAGGTACATCACCAATATTGCTTGCACAATACAGTTTTGTAAAGTTGTAAATTTAATTGAATAAGATGATGTTTTGCAACTAAGTATTCCCTCAATCTGGCGAGTTCTGATCATAGCGGCAATCTGTTTTGCCTAGCAACCATTACAGCAGTTTCACTGCAGCCAAAGATGAAAGGTGATAATTTAAGCTATTAGCGAAGTCTCAAGTCTTTTCAGGTACAGTACACAGCATATCCTAAAACTGGGTTGAGGCTGATGATCATTTTCAGCTAGCTGCAATTCAAGATTCTGATCACCCAGCAGAAGATTGTTACAAGGTAGCCTTTTTTTTTTTTTTTGCACTGATATTATTATTTTCAGCTGAGTATGGTAATATAGAACTGCCAAGAAACGATTGCCTTGTAATCATACACAGTATACCATGGCTAACTATCAGAGAGCTGGATCAGTGTACCCATTTTATGATGATTAACTATTCCATATTTCAAAATAGAAATAGTTGCTCCACCAAACTATTTTGTTAGCAAAGGCCACAAGATAACAAATAACATTAATGATAAACCATACATAGGTTTACATAAATATCAGAGATCATTCTCTAAGACAGGTGGATATCTCATTTTGGGCACACCACAGATAATAATAACCAGCAAACCAACTGTCTCATTTTTACTGCAATGTGTTTTCCATCAGACATGGAGTAGACTACCTAACAGGATCCTGGTGGCCAGTTCTGGAGGACCTCTACAGCTCCAATATTCCTGTGTACCGCTTCATCCAGAGGCCTGGAGACCTGGTGTGGATCAATGCAGGGACAGTACACTGGGTCCAGGCCGTGGGCTGGTGCAACAACATCGCCTGGAACGTTGGACCACTCAACTGTAAGTTTTTCTTCAAACTGGTCTAAAGAACCAGCACTGTCCCCCACGGTAATAGGTAAAAGGTAATATCTACTGTCATTACCATATGTATTAGGGGTGTAACAATTCAATCCAACAACAATTTGATTCTGATTATTTAGGCCACAATTTGATGCATCATAAAATCTTACATTTTGAACATGGTTCGGTCTGGTTCGGTTCACTTTATTAATTGTGATACTTTAAAAAAATGCGATAGGTATGAAAATATGGCAGTACTGATTTAGTCAGTAATAACTGAATATATGCAATTAATACCTCACAAGAAGTTATTACTTCACATAGTTATATTTATGAATACATGAAATAGATCAACAAGTATTCATTTCGATTAATATCGATTATCAATTTTACAGATCGATGCAGCCGGATTTCCACATTCATATTGATGCATCATAATGCATTGATTCTTTTTTACACCCCTAGTATGTATTATGCTGCATTCACATGTTCAGGCAGACGATTTGGCAGTAACATCACTTTTAGGATAGCACCGGACAGAGAAAAGAAAAACGGGACAAGGGAAAGGCAGGACAGCAGGTTGCTATGGTGATGGTATTGTTAACCAGCAAGCTAGCTAATGGTGACTTTGCTCTTTGAGTAGGCTTGTTATCGACTAAAGCTAGTTCAATAATATACCATAACAAAGATTTCAAGCTATGATCATATTATAAATCTAGGTGTTGTTGCACCAAAATTATTAGCTCGCGGATGACGGCAAACAGTTAAAATATTGAAACTTTTGATGGCAATGCCGCCTACCATTACCGTTGCTGGTATACTCTGACCTCACCTAATTTTACCGTCCTGCTCTTGTCCACTAACATGATATCTGGTTTTGCCATCTACCGTCTGCCTGAATCCATGTGAACATAACATTACTCATACACATGCACATTTATTTGCCTTGATCCAGAAGGTGTCATATATGGGTTACATACTGTAGTACGAGAATTACAGTTGGGATCCAACAAGCCCAAGAGAAAATTTGACATCAAAGTGTAAAATTTCAATATCCTCGACGACTATGAGTTTGCTGGCTTACAAGTAGTGTAAGTATTTTATCACTATTCCGGTAATTGCTGTGGTTGAAAACCACCTATAACTACGTTGAGTTTATCACCTACAAGTAAAGGTTCGCTATGTTGACCTCCCATATAAGAAAGTCCTGCTGGTTCCATTAATTTGTCCTTTTCTGCTATTATAAGACTGCTTGACCTCCTTGTTTTCTGCTCCTACTGTAGAAGTCAATGGGATATTACTGAACATTCCGTGGATTGGTTAGTTGGTATAGATATGAGCTATTCTCTACAATTAATTTAAATATTAACTAATGTTAGTTTTATGTAAATGGCCCCTGAAGATCTGAAGGTAACAATATCCTCTCCTGCCGGTCTCCAAAAGAAGAAAAACATTTTCCAGTCCCCAAGACAAAAAAGGTTGTGAATTGCTGCTATAAGTTACTAAAAACAATTCAAGAAGATGAGGAGAGACAGGAATATAATAATGATTTTAAAAAGGAGGAGTAAAAGCAAACATTCAGAGAAGGCCTTTTCATGAAAATATGTTTTTAAAAGTGATTGAAAAGATGATACTGAATTTGCAAGCCTGAGTTTGCCCTGGTGGCAAAAGCCCAGTCATTGTCACAAGTCAGAGAGGTCCTGCCAGAGGACCTCAGTCTGTGCTCCAGGTCATAAGGGGTTAAAAGATTGATGATGTAGGCCAGGAGGAGTAAGATCCTAAAATCTATTGTAAAACTAACAATAACCACTGAAGAGAGGATCAAATTGTGATATAGTTCTGTCTTCTAGAATCATTTTGCACAAGCTGGAGATAGTAAAGGGAGCTCTGGCCTAGGCAGGAGAAGAGGGAGTTACAGTAGTCTAAATAAGATTAAATTAAAACATGGATAACATTCTTAAGGTCAGGAAATTATGAAAATGAGATGTTCTTCAGCTCAAAAGAAAACAACCCTCTTACATTGTTCATGGAAATAGTTATTGGAGTTTGGAGGCCAAACAGAGCAATCTCTGATGCATTAATCCAGCACTCCATATAAGTGAGGCAGGCCGTGAGATGAGTTATGCTACTAGGATTTCTGGTTTTTGGGGGTACATAGAGTTGAGTATCATCCGCATAGCAATGGAGGAGGATGTTATGATTGCGGATGATGTGACCTAGTGGAAGCATGTATATTGAAAATAAAATAGGACCTAAAATTGACCCTTGGGGAACACCACATATAAGATGAGCTGTATATGAAGACGCATCCCCAACAACAACAGAAAAAGATCTATCCACAAGGTAAGAATGGAGCCACTTCATAGTGGTACAGTATCATTGATGCTGACCCTTTCTTTGAGGTGTTTAACAAGGATGGTGTGATCATCTGTGTTGAAGGCTGTGCTGAGCTCTACGGTAGAAGGAGCAAGACGCTCTCTGTCCTATGCAGGGATCTAAAACTTGCCTGGAATTTCTCAAATATATTATTATTCTTGTATGAAATTTGCTGAGGAAACTACTCTCTCTAAAATCTTAGAAAGAAAGGATAATTTGGAGATACAGTATGTCAATAGTTGCTAAGAACAAGATGATCTAGATTGAGTGTCTTCAGGAGAGGTTGAACGATGCCATGTTTGAGGCAGAAGGGAAATGGGCCAGTGGCCAAGGAGCTGTTTATAATTGATAAAAAAAAAGAACTGGACCAAACGTTCCAAATACCTCTTTCAGAAACCTATTTGGAATGATATCTAAAGGGCAGCAAGACAATAAGAATATAATGTACCTTAACATTGGTAATTTTGATGCCTATATTACTGTTTCTCAACTGTGTTTGTATTATAATTATGGACCCAAATCTTGTCTTAACTATGAATTTGCAACCCAAATATTTTAGATAATACAATGCTCCCCAAAGTTGTGTGTTATACCTTACTCTGTGAGAATGTCTCACAACCCACTTTTGGGCCACGACCTGTCGGTACCAGTTGAGAAACTCTGTATAGGGCCTCGCATCGCTACTGTTATAAACATTCTTTCTATCCTTGCAGCCTACCAGTATCAACTAGCCCTGGAACGCTTTGAATGGAATGAAGTCAAGAAGGTCAAGTCCATCGTTCCCATGATCCATGTCTCCTGGAATGTGGCCCGCACCATCAAGATCACTGATGAAGATACCTTCAAAATGATCAAGTGAGTCGTGTAACATGCCACTTGTTGAGACATTTTAATTTTTTTTATATTAAGTGCATTAGAGTACAATGAATTCCTACATTAAGGGCGTTTCACATATAATAGGCTTTCTAAAGTCCGAACCAAAATCCACTACGTTGTTACATTTTATTTGTCCAGTTCCTTTCACATTGCCCAATACCAAGCGCAACTTTTGGTTATTGGGCAAAAAAAAAAGCATCAGAGCAACAATGCAGGCAAGATTGAGCATTGCGGCAATTTTTAGTGACTTTGAAATGTTTTATTCGATGCTCCGTTCAGCAGAGATACCAAGAATCAGAAGAGAGTCAGGGTGAACTGACCCATCTCAAACTCCGCCCTCTCTTCTTGATCCGACTGGCCGAGGAAAGCAACAGTTGTGATTGGAGGATCAAGAAAAGGGGGCGGAGTTTGAGATAGGTCAATTCCAGACATCCCTCAGTCGTGCACTACTACTGTTGAAGTCGTATAGTTCGTATGAGGTCTCTGGACGTGCTTCGTGACAGAGTAGTGAGGTAGGACAATTGTGTTAATATGTAATTGTGTAAATGTGTTGCATGACGAATTTGATGTCAGAGTTAAAAAAAAAAAAAGAAAAAAAAAAGAATCAGGAAATCCAGGGGAGATGACTAATTGCAGACTGACTGACTGGCTGATTTCCTCTCTTTGTGTCGGACTTAACTGAAATCACTTTCAACCCGGAGAGTCCGCACCATGGTCCGACTGGAAGTGGACCAATACCTAATAGTATATGTGACCTCAGTGGGAAACAAACCAGTAACCCTGGCAGCATTAGTGCCATTAGTAGTAATACTGTCAGTATTGATGGTACATGTATGTGTGTGTTTGTATGCCTCTTTCACACACACACACACCCTCTTCTGTCTTTGTCAGACACTGTCTCCTGCAGTCCATCAAGCACATCCAGATTTTGAGGGACCAGTTACTGACTTCAGGGAAGAAGATTTCCTACCAGAGCCGTGTGAAAGATGAGCCAGCCTACTACTGCAATGAGTGTGATGTAAGTCTCCCTCTCTAACCAAACCATGTGTGACATTTGGGTGGATACTTTTATCCAAACTGTCTCGCGGTACCATTTTAGTATAGGTGGTCCTGAAGGGAATGAAACCCCTAACCGGGCAAAGTTGGTGCCAAGCTCTACCTAATGATCGATACAGGCTGAGTCCAAAAGACCTACAATATATTTAATTATGCAGCACAGCGAGTCCTCTCTCTCTCTCTCTCTCTCTCTCTCTCTCTCTCTTTCTCTCTCTCTCTCCCTCCTCCCTTCTCTCCTATCTCATTTAAGCAGAAACGCATTTAAAAAAAATAAATAACCTGTCGAACCCCTTGCGTCTGTGCAGGTGGAGGTATTTGACCTGCTGTTTGTGACCAGTGAGAGTAACAGTAAGAAGACCTATGTGGTCCACTGTGAGGACTGTGCCCATGCCAGGAGCCCCTCGCTGGGCGGAGTGGTGGTCCTGGAGCAGTATCGCATGGAAGAGCTGATGAGAACCTACGACAGCTTCACCTTGGTCAGTCTCTCTCCCATGGGTCGGGGAGGGTATTTTCCAAGATGTACTCTGTTACAGATTATTGATTACCGGATAAAAATTGTCATCATTAATGTAACCTATTGGATTTTTTTTTTTTTTTTAAAGGTCCCATATTATATTATACTAGTTAATATAGGTCTTTGAAGCTGAAAATACCACTCAGATTATGCATTCTAGCATGCCTCTCTACCCCTCTGTTTCAGGCCTGTTCTGGACGGGCTGTTTCTGTAGCTTTAAATGCAAATGAGCTGCTGCTCCCGATGCCGCACTTCGGAACGGGTGCACGCCTGTCTCACGAAATTCAGATCAAACTGTCAAACTAGGCACTGCAGATCAAATATGAGTTAAGATCCAGCAATTGCATATCCTATTTCTCGCCTAAAATGTTGTCAGAAACGTATTTTCGTTTAGCCGGAAAAAGAGAAGGTTTACGAGCGAGCCACCCTTTTGAAAAACGGATACACACAAGTCAAGGACCACCCATCATCTACTGACACCCCACTCCACAAGGAGGGGGAGGCAAATCTGAATGGCTCGTTGAATCACGTTTTCTGACCTAGGCAGCCCAGAAAAATCTGACTGTTCACAGTAGTAATAGTTAGTAGGCCCACTGGAGACCCAAATGTATATGCAAAAGCACTGAAAAAGTGAGTTTTTCCATAATATGGGACCTTTAAATATTGCTCTGGTATGTAGTACTGTGGTACCGTCATGTTAGGGGACTTTGTTTAAGCCTATACAACTATGGCTAAACTCTATGGTGAGCAGGTTGGCTGTATGGAGCAACTGGTAATGCTATATGTTTACCATTGATGGGGTGCATTGGGTCACCACAGATGTTAGCCTGGATATTTGAATTCAGCCACTGGCTAACTGTAGAGCTGCATTGATACTGATACTGGTATCAGATGTCGGTTTAATATCACACCAGGCTAAAACATGGTATTAGTATGGGAGAATATCCTCAGTACTGAAATCTGATCTCAAGAGTGGTGGTGTTTGATGTGTCAAATGTCACAAATCAAATCAGTGACTTGATTGTCTGCGTTTCTGCCACACAGAAGCATGTTAGAGAAAAAATGTATTACATCTCAATCACTTTCGTCCAGTGACCCCAAACGAAGGGTCTAAGTCTACACTGATCAATAATGTAATGGATCAGATGGGCTGATAATGAAAGTTTTGAATCAGCAGTGAAATAGTGGTGTTGCTGCATCCTTAATTAGGAATACTGAAACAGTATAGACAACTCTTCCTATGAGTTGGCAGCAAACAGCCAAGAGATTTATTTGAGTTATTTGGCAGATTTTTTCTTCAGCTTGTATGATTTAATGGTGCACAGTGCCATCTAGTGAGGCGTAGGTTCTGAGACCATTTTATTTTCTCAAGGTCCCAACACATGTAATCATAACTTGGCACAGCACAGGAAGCAAATGATTATAATGACCCTCTCTTATCTCTGTACTGCTAGCTGAGTTATCTGTCTCTATCTCTCTCTCTCTCTCTCTCTTTCCTCAGGCTCCACCACCCTTTTCTTCAAAGTGAGGACTCCTCCCTACAGTCCAGCAGCCATAACCAAAACTTCTTCTTTAATGGCAGCACAACCATTGTCTCCTACGCAATCTACTACTGCAAACACTTTCTGAAGAGCCAATCATGTTTACTCAACATTGTTTACATCACAACAAGATAAAAGACACTCAGCCAATTCAACTCTTAGCTCACTGTCGTCTTCCCCATACCAGCTGCTGATTGGACGAGCGCGTTGGAATAGAATGACTAGACTGGTTACTACTCATGAAAAAAAAAGAAAGAAAAAAAGAAAAACACACAAAAAGAAAAACATGTTCCGAAAATGTGAGCCACTGCTAGCACTGGAAATCAGGTCACGTTCAACGGACAGCGCTGTGATTCAAAAAGCGTCAAGTAGCCGTTTTTTTATGTGTTAATTCAGGTACTATTATGCAAATCTCGTGAAACCTTTTTTTACACCAATCTAGTTATTCTATATGTCCATGAATTCGCTGTGTTCCTTTGGTACCAGCGAGGGGAAATCGCTTCACTAGCGACGTAGCTGATCATCACAGTGGTAATGTAACCGGTTCCTGTTTCGTTCGGTATTCAGGTGAACTCTGACATTTGTCATTTCCTGTCTGTATAGTCTCCGAGGTGCTATTCCATTCTTATTTATGCCGACTTAGATACTTCAAAAGAAAAAAAGTTTTACCAGCCTAGAAGTACACCACATTGGCCTTGTGAACTGTATTTAGATGAGATATAATAAGATCAAACACACACATACAAATAATGTTTTCTACAAGTATAAAAAAGAAAAAAGCGATTTAAGAACTTTTTAAGTTTCTCTGAAATACGGGTTTACTAGAGGACTAATATGGTTTGATTCTTAGTTGGAAATCTAAAACTATTGTGTGAATATGATTTTTTATTTTATTTTTTTGCCCATATGTCCAGCTTATTTATCATTGGTGTGGCCCTATAATACACCTGAAATAACAACCCATTTTCACTGTAGTTTTATGTTATTGGAATGTGAATATCGTCCCAATTTTATAATTGCTTTTGTCGCTATTCCCTTCTTTTTGGATTACGGAGAAAATGAAGAACTGTAAATTGTGACTATCTATACTGTATACACTGATGTGCACAAGAGGGGCGGGGCAAAGAGGATAATCACCCCCTGCCTTTTTTTTTTTTTCTTTTTTTTTTCCTGGGGTATCCAAGTGCCCCTCCTATGGTAGATTGCCTTTTCCAAAGGGACATACAATCATCTGCAGAGAAAGCCAAGAGGGGCAAGGGGCAATCAAATGGTCAGACTGAAGGGAACTTGAATGCTTTAATTTTGCCCAAAGGACACCCCTGCAGTGGAGTACCTAAAGGGAATTCAGGCTTTATAGGGGCAGCTTTGACAGACAAACACAGCCCGGGTCATCCACTTGGGAGGTTGTGTATATGCTTGGATGGATGGATGGATGGATGGATGGATGGATGGATGGATGAATGAATGGATGCTGAGAGGTTCCATTTATTTTGGGAGGTCTAGGTAAAATGGGAGTGATGACTGCTATTTGCTGAATGCTGTCTGTTAAAAACATGACCAAGGAGGCCACATTTGATTATGGCTAACGCAACATGGTTGAAATTTGGCCTTTAATCAAGCCCCAATATTCCTTTTTTCCTTCTCTTTTTTTCTTAGAGTATCATAACTTTTGTTTGCTTGCAAATTGTCAGTGTGACTCGCAGATGGAAAATCATCTTGCAATATTTTTTTCTTACCTCAATGTGTTCAACTCTAGTGAACTTCATTGTGGGGAAAAAAAAAGAAGAATTCCTGACAGAATCAATTTAAAACGTTTGATTAGCCATCACATTCTGCCTGTCTCAAATCTCATGATTAGGCTTTAATGTGTCAGTGCTACTATTCATTTTGAATTTAGTTTAGAAGATTGGGTTTGGGGACATAGTTGAAAATCATGATCCATCACACCAAAGTAGAGTCACTCCAGAGTATTTAAATGTAGTGCTCTAAAATATATCCTTCCTAGGGAGCATACAACAGACCCCTCTTAGCATACATCCCCCTTTTTCAGAGATTTGCCCCAGCCCTTGTGAGTCTGTGCATACCACTAAATGTAAACATTTGTTTCTGGGTTAACTAGAAGACCAATCTGGGTTTTTTTTCTTAATATAATGTGTATGGTGAATTTGGCTTTTGCATAAGTCCACTTAAATTGTCTCTGGTGTGGATGCTATGATGCACCCTGAAGAAAATCCCTTTTTCACTTATTTTTGTTATTGCAATGGGAATATTGGCCCAGTTTTATACCTCTTTTTTGTTGCTAATCCCTTCTTTCTGGATTACAGAGAAAATGAAGAATTGTAAATGGTGACTTTATTTATACTGTATATGGTTGTTTTTCTTGAATATATTTATTGCATATTGATGGTGCTTCACTTGTTAAGGGGCTATGAGATATTTTAAAAATGTACTATTATCATAAATTGTGGATAGGGGAAGTGCAATCAGGGGGAGGATTACTTTTCATGGTGCTGGATCCCTCCTTGCCTCGTCACCCCCTCATTAAACTGTGTACAAATGATGTATGAAAATAAGTCAATGTATATCACTTAAAACCGACAGGTTGGTGCTTAGAACCGTGTCAGTACAGTTTACTGGTAAATAAATGGAATGATGTCTTTGTACTGTAAGAGATAAACACAATACCTTTTTCAGCTGTTTTGCATTGTATGAAATTCATAGACTTGTGAGGCATTAGTGGTTTTATGATGAACATTAGCAGTAGTTGTAGTTCTTGACACTTTTTCCGAAAGAGACTTTTAGGGGATGTGACTTTTAGTGGTGTCGAGGTTTAGTTTGTTTTGTGTCTTGTCCTCATAAGTATTATTTGAAGGATGTAATATTGATCTTTTAAACTCCTGTTTTTATTTATGCTGCACTCACTGTTTCAAAAAAACAAAAACAAAAGAAGTCCCATAGAAGAGAACCTGAGCCAGACCTGTCTTAAATCCTTCTGTGATTTTTCTGTGACATATTGTATTGTTGTTAAAGAAAATAAAATGTTTTGATAAATTCTTTGAGATTGGGGTGTTGTCCTTTGATTTTCTTCTGTGTTTTTTTATTTTTTTATTCTCACCTGTTGTCCTGTGGTGAAGAGAAGGTGTGTTTGACTGATGTGGATGGAAATACTGCTGAGGGGAGGCTCATATTAGCGCTGTCCTTGAGAAAAGTCATAGGACCTTGTCGAGTAATTGATGAGTATATTATCGATTTTTACACAAATCTGTAAAATTGTGTTTCCCACATGTACTTATGCAGAAGGACCTATTTAAATCTAGTGCTTACCAGAGATGTGCTTATAATTCTTTTTCAGGAAAATAAGTCCTTCAGCATGGAAAAAAACCTATAAGAAAATGACTAATTGTAGCCTAGCCTTCAGACTATATCCTGTGTTCAACCTATTCAAACAAAGCCCACAATATTTGTGACAGCTTGCAAATTTGGTAGCTCTCATGGCGTCCCTTTTTCATGGAGTCACAATTTTCACAATTTCCTGCAATTTTTCCACAATAAAACACAGAAAATGTTGCAAATTGCATGCAATTTTTGAGAAAAGATGCAGCAAAATCAAGCATTTTAGACAGCAATAATTACAGAAAAAACTATGTTTAGTTGCTTTGACATGGTCTTCCCCTGTTGTATGGCACAAGCCAAGGTAATACCGGCCACTCATCCATCAAACTGCTTAAGTTTGTGGATGACACCACCCTTGTTGGCCTAATTACAAGTAACAATGTTGGTTGTTGCCTATTTCATGTCATGGTGTGGCATTAACAACGTGCAGTTGAACACGCTCAAAACTGTTGAGATGATGACTGACTTCTGAAGAACCCCACCTGTCCAAATTCCCTGGAAAAAATCAGTGGTTTGTAGGAACCAACATCACCAACATGCTAAAATGGGTATGAGCACTTCCTTTGCTTGATCAAGGAAGCCCAGCAGAGGATGTCATGACTAATTTGCAGTTCTATAAAATAATATGTAACCTTTCTAACTCTGCCAGTCTGAATGACATTAGTTAGATATAGTATTTTATTTTAGAATCAGCTCACAAAAATAGCGGGTTTACAGAACATTTGTCAAATCCAATAATGAAATTAAATTGTATTCATAATAGCACATTTCACACAAAGGGACCAGCTCAGTTTTACACACATTGAGAAAACAATTTGACACATGGATATGAGTGAATATACAGTAATATAGATACACACAGTTTTAGAGTTTCCTCTGGGTGCTGTCCTTGCCAGCTGTCTGTTTTTGGCAGCAGGTTAGGGAGCATGGGAATACTGAAATGGAGGATGCAGGGCCAGCGCATCTCAGACCACGGTTAGAGCAGCGGATATCCTGCTTCCAAGGACAGGAAGGCTGTTCTTCCTCTTCCAACCCCCTCAACCTAAACACACACACACACACACACACACACACACACACACACACACACACACACACACATTTCCATGGACAAGGATGGAAATTACTATTACCAGTTTCTTTCAGAGGCTATACGTGTCTACCAGCCTAACTGTCTAACTGTCATTAGAGGCCAATATTCTGATTAAAAAGTCTGATTGTTAAGAGTAAAATAGGCTAGTGAAAGCTGTGTGTTTTAGGATGTATACAAGTCACTGGTTTGAAGACAGGAACAGGTTACTTTCCTGTTTGACGTAATGACAGCTATGTATATCACAAGGAAGAACGCAGCTGAACCATGCTTCAGTCCACTCTGGCTGTGGATGGCTGATTTGGATGTCCCTGCATGGTCTTGTTTTGGCTAGCTATACACTTATTACACTTACATAAACAGGACATTTGTTATTTGGGTTATCATTCCTTCGAAGCAGGGTAGGAAATAAAAAAACCCTCTGAGCTTGTTTTGCCCACTTGAACAGATTTTGGGGAGCATTTTGAGCTTGTACAGTATAGGGCAACTAAAACTGAATCCATGTTTGTGTTGTTATAATAACGAGGCAATCTCTCACATTAATGTGAGAATTATGAATGATCCAGATAAATACATTAAGTGGACAGACTTACTACCACATTTTCCATTTTCTACCATTGATTACAGGGGCAATTCTTCTTTTTAACTTTCAGGGGCATTTTTGCTCCTAGACCACATAAATGGAGGAATCTTGGTTAGCAGCCAAATGGAATCTTGACCAGCAGCCAAACTTGCAGTAACATCAAACAATTGACAGACTGAAAAACAATTGTGAATACATTTTCCATGAGATTTTCTAAACATTTTGGACATGTATCATTTCCCATTACTTTTTTAGGCCTGGGAAACAATCAATTCCATGACTTTTTCAGGTTTTCATCGACTTCAGGAAGCCTGCCTACAGAATCAGTGCCAGGGGCTGTTTTCATCACATTTAATGCTCCTAAGCCCACTTAATTCTCCGTCCCACAGAAAACTTATGAGGGATTTCATTCCAAAATCAAACCAGAAAGTAGGCTATTTACCATTTGATGGACACCCTCTTTGAAAAAAAAAAAAATGCTGTTATGAAATTAAAACTCACAATGAAATATTATTAAAACTTACTTTGTAATATCGATCAAGTTGTTGGTTATCTCAAAACAGTTTTGAAGACACTATAATTTGTATCTAAGAGGAAATAAGACCGGCTTTGTTTTCCTGACAGTTCACTCACCTCTCCCTCCTCTTCCTTCCCTCATTATTCTCAACTTGGCATTCTGTTGTTCATATCAGTGAACATCCAGTAAACTTGAATAAAAAAAAAGAAAAAAAAAGAGAGAAAATATATATATGTTTTTAATTGTTTGAACTGAGCCTCTTTTCCAGTGATTCCACAGTATTTTCCCGCCTGGTCACTCACTTCACCCTCCACTTCATTTCCTCATTATTCTCCACTTGGCGTTCTGTTTTTCATCAAAAGGTCAAACGTGCCAATCCTCTCTCATTCCTGACCTGAAAACAAACCTAAAACAACCACTGCATGGCGTGACCTGGCCTCTGGCCCCTTGGCGAGGTTATTAGAGTTCCAACAAAAACAAATCAAATTAAAAGAGGACTGAAACCAGTCACGGAGAAACACTTCGGCAAACTGAGATGAATATGAAAACTAAACGTCATTTTAAAAAACTGACGGTAAAACAGGACAAAATAAATAAATGATGGAACTATAATAACTCTACCCTTTACCTTCTTATTTCAGAGTTATGTGTTATGTCTTGGAATGTGGAGGAGCTATAGGGTGCTGTCTTATCTCTGTGCATGAAATGGACTCCCCCATCACAGCAGTGGTTCCCAACGTGGGGTCTGGGGACCAGCAGGGGTCCTAGACGGGGTTACAAGGGGTCCCTGAAGTAAAATGATGAATTGCTTAATTTTGCCGTTTCAACAACTCAAAGACCACAATGAGAACATCTGTAAAAAAAAAAAAAAGAAAAGATTTTAGTCATAAGTTTCACTCTCTCCACTGTTATGTCCCCACATGCCTACAGCATGACATACACTATAAAGTTGTATAGCATAGTACAACAGTATGTTATAGCAAATCATATGTAACAACAAAACACTTCTCCGACAGTGCTGTGATGTTTGGGAGTCCTTGACATGAAAAGCTTTAGGAAGCGCTGATGTGGAGTACAAAGCGTCTCTCCGATCTGCTGATAAGCACCTAATGGATGTAACACAGGATATGTGTTATCTCAAACTTACCCAACAGGCAGTTTGAAAAATTGTTATGTAAAAAAACCCAAAAAGCTTATCATCAGTTGCATTTGTTTGTTTGTTTGTTTCTTCGAAATAAACTAGCATCTCAAAATTCAAATAACGACATGTCTTACCATTTTTAAAGCTGTACAATCAGTCTTTGAAAAGGAAAGAAAGAAAGAAAGAAAGAAAGAAAGAAAGAAAGTGGGTATTACTGGTGTAAAGTATTGGGAGGCAGGCAACACACACTGATTCCTCTAATCTAATCCAAATAAACAGTCTCATTCCGTAGCTCCCCCAGCCTCCCTATTGGGTTGGAGGGTTATCACAG
>OMKL01154060.1:0-15892 GCA_900302295.1 Parasudis fraserbrunneri | reverse complement strand
GTGGGCTTATTTTTATAATACATTTATTTGCTTTATTTGGGACAGTTTAAGTAACAATTGAAATTGAGAGACCTATTTGCAAACTCCACTAAAGTTAGATATTTGAGAAATTTAAAGATCTCTAAAGAGATCGTCTCCCAATATGGCACTTTTGAGCTTCACAGAACTACTGACTTGAATAGCATATCTTATGGCAGACTCCAAATCACAACTCTTGCACCAAGAGATGGCAATGTTAATAGACCCTTTTCACAGCAGCCATTTTGACATGTCATCACAACACCAGTGGTTTGTTCGGAATCGCTCCCTATTCCCTATATAGTGCACTATATGGGGTGTCAGCCATTTTGTTTGTAGTGTCCAAATTCTCCACGGAATGTAGGTTCCCTATATAGTCCACTATTTATTTCCCACAATTCACCCTGATTTCCAGGGAGCATCGCATGTATCCTACATTTTTCTCCGGTATACCACAATGCAATGCAGTTGAGTTGTCGCATTTTTGTGACGTTCCATGTAGTGTCCGAATACTCCTCAAAGCGTTCCCTAGGTAGTTCACTACATGGTGAACCCCATATAGGGAATAGGGAGGGAGGGAACAAGGGAGCGATTCTGAACACACCTACAATGTGTGCCCTCATCACACTGACTGTTGAGTGCCTAGGTATGCGTATGCGCATCGGCTCGGTGCCCACACCGTGCTGCCACTGCAGCAGCAAAACCAGGAGGGAGGAAGGGTAGAGCAACAATCTCCCAACCTGATATTTTGATTCAATCAATATATCTGTTCGGCAGGGCAGGCTGTGTGCAAACAGGAATTTATGTATTTATAAAAATAATTCTCTCTAGGAGGCCAAACGGCAGGTCTTCAAGCCCCCTTTGAGGTCTATCTATGCACGTGCCTGAACACAGAGGACTCGAATGAAACAAATGAAGTGGTATTTATTACACACACATCAGGGTTTTCAAACATAAATCATCTAAGGTTAACATAAATCATCTGAGGTTAACATAAAACAGCCCGTTTCTTCGACTTTCTCAGTTCCTTTATGTTTCCAAGCAGATCAACTTTTCAGCTGTACTCCCAGCTCTGCTCTCACAAGCTCTTTCCTCTGGCCAAGTTCTTCTGCCCAGCCAAGTCATTACTGCTCAATGGCATGGCCACATTTGCACAGAGGTTTAAAAATGCTTCCCTTCCTCCATCCTCAATTCCTCTGTGACCCGGAAACTGAAAATTTTTCGTCATATTTAAGGCTATTCCAAAGCCGTACGAAACACACTGAGGAACCCTGAGGTTTCCTCGCTCTCCTCTGTCAGAGGATACATAATATGCCCTCATGCAGAAGTGTTTTTCCGAAGATCTCTGACATGGGCTGTTAAACCTATAATGCTCATCCCACAAACAGCACTTCAAAGTGGCACATGAGTGAACAAGGACGTTCCATTCCTTCTAAACATGTTTGTTTCCTTCGCCTCTTCTCCTTGCATCTGTTCCTCGTTTCCCTGTGACATATAACTGAGGAATCAAAGATGAGACATGAGGAAGAGACATGAGCACAAATCTATGAGCCTTTGGAATGGACCTAATGCTCAACTAATGTGGGAGCAGCTGGGAGGATTTCGGCTGATGAGCAGTGCATGTGATTGATTGAACCCCAAGCAGCATTATATCCAGTACTGCCCACTTTTTCCCCAGCACACGGAAGAACTTGGTGTGGTTTAAGAGGAGAGAGGTAATTAGCACCCAAGAGACACCTGTGCTCAATTAAAGGGATAGTTTGGATTTTTGGACATTAAGTTGTATGAAATTCTTGCCAGTAGTGTAGTCGATTCAAAACTATTAGCTTACTTACAGAGTACCGTGGTCAGGAGCTCTGGCCGGGTTCCCAGCGAACCGGGAAGCTTTAGACAGGCAGCAAATGGCAGGAACGGGTCACAAAACCGAAAAGGTTTTAATCCACACCACAACATGCAGACAAAGGATTACCCATTTCCAAAACAAAACCACAGTCCTCCAGCATTTTGATACAGCTGATAGGCCACGTAACCTGTGAACAGGCTCCAGTGCATAGTAATACAATGGCTTTTTTCTAGAAACAAAATAGTGCCAAGTGATAGCAGGATCTGAAATGCTGGAGGATCATAGTTTTGTGTTGGAAAAGGGTAACCCTTTTGCCTGCATGTTGTGGTGTGGATTCAAAGTTTTTGGTTTTGAGACCCTGTTTGCTTTCCGGTTCACTTTGAACCCAGCCAGAACTCTGACCACAAGACTCGATAAGTAAGCTAATAGCTTTGCATCGACTACATTACTGGCAAGTATTTCATACAACTTAATGTAAAAAAATCCTAACTATCCCTTTGCCCCGCCCCTGGCCCTGTTCCTGTGAGTCCCATCCCACTCTCTCTCCCTGCAGGCTGCACTAAACCACACACCACCACCACAAGTCTAAATCCACATATAGGATTAAAGAATCTGCCATATATGGTTAGGCAACATAGAATAGCATAAAAACATATATGAAATGAGTGAGGTTATATGATGTGTGATATCAGTGATATTGTAACTATTCCTATAAAATTTCTGAAGGCAGAAACTAATTGTTTCTTATAACCCTTTTCTGTATGGGTAATACACACATATGTATGTAACCCAGTTACTTTACTATTCACAGATCCAAGGAGCCATCCTGGTGTCTTCCCTGCTCCAGCTTGTCTTGGGATTATCTGGCCTGGTGGGCTTGGTGCTTAAGTTTATCGGCCCATTGGCTATTGCTCCCACCATCAACCTCATCGGCCTCTCACTGTTTATTGAGGCTGGGAAGAAATCCGGAGCCCACTGGGGAATAGCGGCCCTGTGAGTGGAAGTCTTTTTTTGTTTGTTTGTTTTTTAAGTTCACTCTATGATATGACTGCAGTGTAATCAGCTCCAAAAAATGACCAGTGACTATTATATCACATGACAGGAGAGCAGAGAGACTTGTAATAAAGACATTTGGAATAGACATCTAACACATTTGATGGTAGGAGGTATCTGTTTTCCATTAGTTTCTTATGAGACAGCATAAACATTTCAGATGCCACGGTTGACTGATGATTAACATGTGCTCAGGGCCGGCTCTATTACATTTGGTGCCCTAGGCAAGACTTCAGACTGGTGCTTTTCCTCTAGTGCCATCATCAGGCCAAACTTTCAATTTTAGAATTAGTGTATCTCGAATACCTTTTGTTCAAATCTTTTCATATTTGCAGTGCACATTCATGACCCCTAGCGTAAGAAACTTATTGATTTTGGTGACTCCATCATTTTTCCTCTAGCACCACCATCAGGCCAAAGGTTCAATACTCAGATTAGTGCATCTCCTGATCCGATTTCCACCAAACTTGACGAATATATTTGTCTTACCATTGCAAGGAGGCCTCAAAAGATCTGGCCTCATGGTGGCGCAATTCTCATAAAACTAAAAACATGAACTATTCCTCAACGGCTTAAATTAGGGGCATGGTCACAAAAGGTGGATTGACAATTCGGGCACCGACAGCACATATCTAGTTTGTGAAAGTGGCGTAGAAACCCCCCTTAATCGTCAATAAATACACCATAAACTCTCTTAATGGCCCATATGTCTAGTTTCAGAGTGTTAAGGTTCATGAAGTCATTTTATACAGTGAGGCCAAATACAAAAATTGTTTCCACCACATTGAAATGTCTAACATGACTACTCACATCATTACACATAAATACAAGAGTCTCAGCTTTATAACTCAATATGTAGAAATAGGCAAAATATAACTGCAAAAAATAAAATTTATCTTTGCGCAAAAAACATTCATTTTGACCATAGGTTGTATGCGATTAGCACAAATCTTACATGGTTATAAAGGTGAGACTATTGTAGTTCCACTGAGCCCAATTTTATTCAGATATCTTGAGGTGAGAGGTCAAGGGACTATGCAAATTATTATCCATTTCCTGGTAAGGTTGCATGTAATGGTTGATATCTACGGATTCCTCAAGGTCTACAGTTTCAGGTGATGCCGCTTTCTTCACTCACGCTTAAGAATTGAGCCCTCTGAAAGACAGTAATGTTGGTTGCATCGCCTGTGTTACAGCTACAGGTTTATAGGGTTAAACTTTGGAGCAGAATTTCTTTCCCAGTAAGTTAGCATAGACTATGAAAAGATCCTCAGAAAGATGATTATGTCAGCAGGTTGTTTTCTTTTCTTTCCCCTCTGATTCTTTGAGTAATTTTCTAGGCTTAAACTTTCTTCCCTTTCCTGGTAAGCTTGTGAGGTACCGCTAGATTCCTCAGGGTTTCAGATTATATCTGTATTTTCACTGTAGCCTTAAATTTGAGAGCCTCCGAAAGATGATGATGTCAACAGTTTTTTTTGGCCTGCCAGCTGGCGCCCCCTAGTGGATGGCACCCTAGGTAATGGCTTATATGGCATATACCTAGAACTGGCCCTGCATGTGCTTACAGAGTGATGCAGCGGCTCACTCAGAAGTATCAAGCCAACTTGTTTCAAACACGTCCTTTTCTTAAGCCAAGGCAAGTGGAAACATTGGAGTGCCTACACCAGGGGTTTTGAAATAATCATCCTAATTCCAATTTGCTGACCAGAAATCACTCCTCTTCTGAGAAACTGATCACTTCAGTGTGAGAACATTCTGCTTATAGATGAATGGTCTGCCCAGTGTGCTCCACATTAACACAAGTGCTCCCTCCCAGTGGACATCTTCTTTTAATCCTGTATTCAAAGTCAGACTTTGTCAACGGTTGAATTTGATTTAGCACTAACATCAAAGCCATCTCGGGTTATCACGGCAGGGTGACGTTTAGCTGTTCATTGCAACTTCACAGGGAGTTGCACTCGTACACAGAAAGCTCTTGCAGCTAAATGCTACTCTTCCTTCAAAGCAGAGTCTCGGATTAAATGTCCCCTCGCCACAGATATGTTGCCCTGCAAAGACTGTTGTGGACTTGAATAAACAATATTTTGTTTGAAAGACTCTTGAGCCCAAATGCTAAGCTAACATTAGCCCAGAAACCATGTTCTACAAATAATGCTGGGATGCTCAGTTCTGAGACTGCCACAGCACCGAAGACAGTCACCTTACTGGAGAAGCAAATGAATACAGCAGCAGAGGCTGATTGCCAGATGAATAAAACGACATTACCATGGTCTCCAAGTTCTAAGCTAGCATTAGCCAATCCCTGCCCTAAGCTGGTAGACACTGCTAATGAGGCCAACTTCCGAGGCTGCCTCGGCAATCAACAGTGGACCGGGGGAAACAAGATGTTAGTTACAATACTGCCTTTTGGAATGCACATGAAGCAAAGCCGAAAAATAAATATATCCCCCACAAAATTGTGATACCCGAAGCAGCAGAGAGTGCTTCAGAATGCCCTGAGATTTCTACAGCTACTGGCTGGCCTGCTCTGCTGTCCAGTCAACAGCCCACCTCAACCCCCGTGGCTAATAAAGAACAGCCGTGGATTATTGCAAAAGGGATAAATAAAAGACACCCTCCCCAACCACTGATGACTCTACAGCTGGATAACAGATTTCAACCAGTACTGAGAGAGCATGGATTGCCGTCTGATGACCTGGCTCACTTCTCATCTCCATGCCGCTCAAGGAAGGGACGGTGTTCGAAAAATACCAGGTCGCCAACAACAGCAAGCTAACAGTACTACTAGACCAATAACATTAATTGTAGGTGATTCTGCTGTAAAATAAAATAAAATAAAAATAAAAATAAAAATAAAAATAAAAAATCAATGTTGGCGATAAGAGGAATATCAAATCATACATGATGAAATGGTCTGTGACATGACAAAAAAATCCCAGAAATCCTGTCTGCCCACCAAACTGTGGACAAAATATTGAGAATCAGAATCGACTTTAATCACCAAGTATTTGCATACAAGGAATTGTATCTCCATCTCCATGTACTTACACACAAGAAAAGAAACATTGATATCATACATTTTCATCATACTGTATGGCAACATGACAAACAATCTGCATTATGGATGTGACATGGAATAAACAGGCTTTTGTGACAGCCTACAGTACATACTATCTGCAACTATCTCTTTTTTTATTTTTAAATCAAATGTGAAAAAAATGCTGTCTGTCACATGAAGGAGGCTTGGCTGAATATAAAATGTTTAATTATGAAAATGTTTATATTTTCATTACCATGCAACTGAGGGAAAACTTGTGTTATGGATGTGACATTATGCATTCACATCTTATAGAAATCCTGTGAGAAACATTAAAGGAATATTTAACTGTCACATGATAGCAGAGGGTTTTAGTGTGGCTGAGGCTCCTCACCCCCTACACAATCACCCCACCCCACCTAACACAAACACACAGCCATGACACCCCCCCTCCCCAAAGCACACACAGCCATGTTTTCATGCACTGTGGGGACATTCCATAGACTTACATTCATTCCCTAATGCCTTAACCTAACCGTATCCATAATGACTACATGCCTAACTCTAACACTTATCCTAACCAAAATCTAATCCTAACCATAACCTAACCCTACCCTTAACATAACCCTAACCATAACCTAACCCTATCCTTAACATAACCCTAACCATAACCTAACCCTACCCTTAACATAACCCTAACCATAACCTCTAATCTTACGGGTCTCTGCGGTGGTAGGCGAGTGCTTTAACCACTACACTACCCAGACGCCCCACCTCTACACTACCCAGATGCCCCAAAGCCTCAAAATTGTAAACACAAAATGCACATGACAATATTGAATTGCAGATTGCTCAGTTAACCCCTCATATTTGTAACAAAAAAACAAAAAAACAAAAAAAACATTCTAGGACAACATTCTAGGACAACTCTGAGTGACAAATAAGCCCCTATCCGAATGTTGCCATTTTGAAAATTGTGTTTTTGTGTTTCTGTATCCCTTACAATAGCTGTATAGCAACTATATAGGTCAGTCAAATTAAGAACACCAAAATATACACCTTAGTGATGTATTTCAAGGTGGTTTTGTGCTCATGTCTATAACTTCATTCCAGAGGGAGGGTGCAGCTACTGAAAAGGCCCTGTCGCCCCAGGTCCGGAGCTTGGTCCTGGGGATTGTCAGGCTGTTGGTGTCAGCGGACCTGAGGCGACGGGAAGGAGTGTGACGGGGGAGGAGGTCAGAGAGGTAGGGGGGGGGCAGGTTATTTAGGGCTTTGTAGGTGATGAGCAGTATTTTGTAGTTGATCCTGTGTTTGACCGGGAGCCAGTGGAGGTACTGTGGTATTGAAGTGATCAAGGGCTAATGCACACAGCCACAGTGAGTTAACTGTCCATAAGTGTGATGCAAGGGGGAAGAAACTGTTTCTGTGTCTGGTGGTTTTGGTGTACAGTGATTTGTAGCGCCTTCCGGAGGGGAGATGTTGGAACAGATTATGTCCCAGGTGGTACGGGTCTGTAGTGATTTTCCCTGCCTGTTTCCTGACTCTGGAGGTGTACATATCTTTGATGGTGGGCAGGTCAGTACTGATAATCTTTTCTGCAGACCTGGCTGTCTGTTGTAGTCTGTTCCTGGCCTGTTTGGTGGCCGATCCATACCAGACAGATTGTGCCTCCTGAGCTGGCGGGGCAGTGGTGGGGGGCTCCTCCTCAAGTCCACTGTCATCTCCACAGTTTTGAGCATGTTTCGCTCCAGGTTGTTGCGACCGCACCACAGGGCCAGCTGTTTGACCTACTGTATATATGCAGACTCATCTCTGTCTGAGTTGGACAGATGGGTCTCCTGAGGTGCAGTCATTGATGTAGAGTGAGAAGAGCAGAGGGGAGAGCACACATCCCTGGGGGGCACCATTGCTGACTGTTCAGGTGCTGGATGTGATTTTTCCCAGCCTCACCTGCTGCTTCCTGTCTGTCAGGAAGTTTGTGATCCACTGGCAGGTGGAGGCGGGCACAGTGAGCTGGGTGAGTTTGGTGTGGAGGACTTTTAGGTTAATAGTATTGAACGCCGAGCTGAAGTACACAAAAAGGATCCTTGTGTACATCCCTGGGGAGTTGAGGTGTTGCAGGATGTAGTGCAGTCCCATGTTGACTGCATCATTTACTGACCTGTTTGCCTGTGATGTCCTTCAGGTGGGTCAACACCAGTCTCTCGAAGGACCACAGACGTCAGGGCGATGGGCCTATAGTCATTTAGTCTGGTGATGGCTTCTCGGGAACCGGAATGATAGTGGATTTGAAGCAGGGGGGGACTTCACCCAGCTCCAGTGATCCTTTGAAGATCTGTGTGAAGATGGGGCCAGCAGGTCAGCGCAGAGTTTCAGACAGGAGAGTGACACACTGTCCGGGCATGGTGCCTTTCTGATCTTCTGTCTCTGAAAGAGCTGGCACACATCCTCTTCACAGACCATCAGTGCCGGTGCAGACCCAGGGCGGAGGGGCTGAAAAGTGGGCTGATCAAACCTACAGTAGAACACATTTAGGTCATCAGCTAGCTGAAGGTGTGGGGGGAGGGTTTCCTGATTTCCTGCAAACCTTCCACACTGCTGCATTGTTGTTAGCTGACAACCTTTCAGCTTTTCAGTGTAGCTCCTCTTTGCTGCTCAGGTCTCTTTTGTCAGTGTGTTTCTGGCCTTGTTGTACTGGATCCTTTCCCCAGGCTTGTAGGCCTCCTCTTTGGCCTGGCGGAGCTGCGTTTTGCTGTGAACCAGGGCTTGTTGTTATTGTAAGTGCAGAAGGTTTTAGTGGGCACACACGTGTCCTCACAAAAGCTGATGTAAGATGTCACAGTTCATCCAGGTCTGTAGATGCAGCCTCAAAAACACTCCAGTCAGTGCTGTCAAAGCAGGCCTATAGCTCCAGTTTTGACTCACAGGTCCATCTCCTCACAGTTTTAATCACAGGCGTTTGCAAATTTTAGTTTCTGCCTGTAGGTTGGGAGAAGATGAACCAGACAGTGGTCAGAGAGTCCCAACACTGCCTGGGGAACAGAGCAATATGAATCCTTTCATATTGTGTAGCAGTGGTCCCGAGTTTGTTTTTTTTTCCTCGTAGGATACTTAATATGTTGTCAGTATTTTTGCAGTTTGTAGCTGAGGTTTGCTCTATTAAAATCCCCAAGGATAATGAGAAGGGAGTCTGGATGTTTCTGTTCTATGCTGGTTATTTGGTCAGCCAGAGTTTGTAGGGCCTCACCAACACAGGCCTCGGGTGGGATGTAAACACCAACCAGGATATTGGAGGAAAACTCCCACGGTGAATAAAATGGCTTACAATTCATAAGTAATGTCTCCAAGTTCAGACTGCAGTATTTACTTAGCACTGTGACATCTATACACCAACCTTTCTTAATGTAGAAGCAGATTCCCTCACCCTTTGTTTTCCCTGATAGCTCCTTAACACGGTCCGCTTGGAGTAGATGGAAGCCCAGTAGATGTAATCCACTGTCTGGGATAGATTTACTGAGCCAAGTTTCAGCCTTGTTCTTGTTCATCCCATTGAGGAGAAGCAGCTCGTCCATTTTGTTGGGCAAGGAGCAGAGGTTCGCCAGGTATATAGATGGGAGCGCAGTTCGAAGTCCCCGCTGTCGGAGTCGCACAATTGCACTGGCGTGGTTTCCTTGTCTGCGTCTCCTCCATGCCCTACAGAGAGCTGCTGCTCTACTGACTAATATCTCCAAAAAACGTAATTTGAAGTAATTGGATTTGAGTATGCCAGCACAAAAACAATAGACAAAAACAAAAATAGTCCTGGAGAGCACTTCACCAAGGCTGCCATCCGTAGCACCATCTTAAGTTTTTGACATGAGTCATACATTAGTGGTCCCCTACCATCAATTGGACATGGAGTAAATAAATTAGCAGGCTACTGGGAATTGAAAGTGGCTGTCAACTGCTTGTTCCCTACATAAAGTGAGCTTTGTTGACAATTTAAAATAGAATTGTTTACCTCTAACCTACATTACTCCATCTGCCACCCAACTGTGGCAAAGTGCAAGGACACCCTAGAAATAAAGATGGCCACCCCCCCTCTGTTGGACTCCAACCCATGACACAAAAGTCTGTGCCCCACCCCAGCATGATGACCTTGCAAAAGAGGTCTCTTCCATCCCCCCACTACCAGATTCCCCCAACAGCCCATGGCATGGTCGTCTGTGCCCCATCACAGGACAACAACCCTGCAGCAGAGGTCTCTCTCTGCCTGAGTCAGGCTCAACAGCCCCTGATGCCTCTCTACCTCATCAACAGCAATCAGAGGTTTCTACCTCCCTCCCACCAACTGCAGCCCATGAGGCGAAGATCATCCTTCCCCCTTTCCCTCTCCTCCGCTTACCTCCATTTCCTCCATTCCACCAGCTCATCCCCCCCTCTTTTGGCATTTACAGATGGGATGAATAAACTGGTGAATGTTGCTCTCAAACTAACACCCCGATCCTTCCCCTACTCCATTCTAGCCAACCCTCAGCTACCACCCCCTAACCCCCTCGACTTGTACCCCCATCACTGCAAAGAACACTGTGTTACAACAGCCTGGCCATCCATCTGTTCCAAGTGTAAAACTCTGCTGCGAGACTAAACAATCAGTACTCAACATGTTCTGTAAACCCTGCTCACTATTCTATTCTAATCGTACCGTTACTCAAAGGACTGTTGCCTCAAACTGAATCACGATTCCTCTACAACCTTCAATCGCTGCTTCTGTTCTTATTCCAAGTGCTCCACTTAACCCAGCTACCTTCTAAGAACAGGAATGGTCTGGGAATGATTCACTTAAACATTAGGAGCCTACTTCATGGAAATGTAAAGTAAAGTATGTAATGTTTTAGCTCTACAGACTGATCCTGTTTTCAGTGAATCTTGGCTTAGACTCAAAGAATCAAAGACTCGGACGTAGCTCTAATGGGTTACAATTTGTACAGAGTGGATAGGGTTGGGGGGATGGGGGGGTTGTTTATGTGAAATGGGGTTTGTCAGTGTCCATTTTAGATACTGTCACCAGGCCAAAAGGTTTTGAACTTCTTGCTCTAAAGATCCAACTGGGACCCACCTCAATGGTTTTAATAAGTGTTTATAGGCCCCCATCTGCTGAGTCTATTGACATACTGGCCAATCTAATTTCTCATTATTCTGATTCCGAACTGCTGGTAGTGGGTGATTTTAATTTGAATTGGCTGAATAATACTTCAGATCATTTTTAGGAAATCACTGGTAACCTACATTTAATCCAGTTAATAGCTGAACCCACTAGACTTAACTTGAAAGACTGTTCAAAATCCATGTTAATTGATCTTGTATTTTCTCACAGAGTTGACAGAATTGTGGCCAGTGGAGTATTTGAATTGGGTATTAGTAATCACTGCCCCGCGGCCTGTGTAAGAAGCACGTGATTGGCAAAAACAAGGTCATGCGCGGTTATGAGGAGAAATGTAAAAAAAAAAATGAATGACCAAGCTTTTTTTCGAGGATACTATGCATAGCAATATCCAATGCACGGCCGAGACCATCGATGTTCAGATGGCCCTAGACTTTTTCACATTACCTTTTATTTCATTCGTTAATAAACATGCACCTTTAAAGAGGTTTCGAATTAAAGACAAGAGTAGCACCTAGAGGCTGTCAACTTTGTTCAAAGACAAGAATAATATCTGGTCTTGTGCTAGGCGCTCAGGGAATCCTCATCATTGGCTTTCCTTTTGACAACTTAGAAATAAATGCATTGCAGCTGTGAGAAAAGCGAAATCTGATTACTATTTAGATCTAATTACTAGTTCCTCCTCAAACCCGGCTACGTTCTGGAATGCAGTGAACTCAAAACAAAAATAAAACCTCTAATTTACTACCCACACATATTAAAACTGATGTCTGTGTGATTTCTAATCAAAGTGAAATATGCCTTGACTGCAATAGGCACTTCGCAGATGCCGGGTTTTTATTCAATAGGGTTGTTGATGTTTATTGTGTGGGTACCATGGGCCACGCCTCTCAGTTCTCCTTTTGTCCCTTCTCACATAATGATGTATTTGATGCTTTGCGATCCATAGATCCCAGGAGTTCTGCTGGCACGGATAAATTGGATTCTTCTTTTATAAAATGCTTCCATTATCACTGAGCCATTAACGCATCTATCTAATCTTTCCATTTAAACGGGCAGACTTCCTAGTGTTTGGAAATCAGCCCATGTGATTCCTTTACGTAAAGGAGTTGTTAGGGATGATTTAAACAATTGCCATCCAAACTACCTTGCTTAGTGAAAGTCCAGGAATCTTTGGTAAATAATCAACTCAAGTTTTTTCTTTCAAATTACTCAATATGTCCACACCAATCTGGATTCAGAGCAAAACATAGCACAATTGCAGCTATCACATAGTCACACATAATATTATAACAGCATTAGATTTATTTATTGATCTGTCAAAAGCTTTTGACACAGTCAATCACCACCTGCTCTTAAAAAGATTACCTAGAATTGGTTCGGATAGTGTTGCATGTGTTTGGTTTCAGGATTATTTATCTGAGAGGCGACAGTGTGTGAAGTCGGGTCACGCCTAATCTGAATTTTTGTCAGTAACTAAAGGTGTGCCGCAGGGTTTGATTTTGGGTCCTGTCCTTTTTACTATTTATATTAATGATATTGTTTCTTCCTTGAATGGTTGTCAAGCCCACCTGTATGCTGATGATACTAATGTGTATTGTACTGTGCACTCTGTACAGTTGGCCATCGAGAACTTGCAGCTGTCTTTTAATGAGCCAGAAATATTGATTATGATGGTGTGCAAATTTCTACCGTAAGTGGTTTTAGCATTGAGAGAGTCACTGAGTATAAGTACCTTGACATGTGGCTTGATGAGAAATTTACATTTAAATATCATATAGACAAACTTGCCTCCAACTTGCGACAGAAAATTGGCTTCCTGTACAGAAACAGAACCAGCTTTCCTTTGATTAGTAGGAAAAGAATTGTTGAGGCAGTTTTCCTATCAGTTTTGGACGATGGTGATGAAATGTATAGGCATGCTGCGGCCTCAACCCTTAAACCTCTGGATGCGGTCTATCACTCTGCCCTCAGATTCATCACTGGTGATAGTTATGATACTCATCATTGTATACTGTATGATAAGGTAGGTAGGTCCTCTCTGGCAGAGAGGAATGATAAACACTGGTATTTGTTTATCTATACGGCCATTGTCGGAAAGCTACCATCTTCTATTGCAATGATGCTAGATTGGAACTTTTGTCTAACCCACTCAAATGACAAATGACTGATAGGATCTGTGTCACTCCTGTAGAAAAGCCACTGGAGAGATTTTCCCTACAATATACTCAAGACCATATAGCTGGCTGGACCCACAGAAGACCAAAGATGCCCCTGACCAGCGTGAAACAGTCGAACCCTTACAAAAAACTATCATGGTAGTTTGATGGTATTTTCAGTTTTACCATGGTTCTGCCACAGTATCATGTATCACAATGGTACCACTTTTGCGCTTAGATAATATCATGGTACAATCCAATTTAAGCCATGATACTTTTTTGGAAATACCATGATACTTTTTTGAAAATGCCATGATACTTTTATGTAAAGGAATGTCTGTCTAGTCCTGTGTAGTGTTGGAAAAATAACAGGAGAACAAATGTGGCAGGATCCTCGCTCAATTCAAAGTCCTCAGTATGGCCTCTAAAATAAGTGAGGATGCTGCTTGTCAGACTCCAGCCTTGACAACTTCTTCAGCCCACAGACAGCTAATGACCCGTGCTCCCAAGACCTGGACCGCTGTTGTCTGATGTTCAGACATCTGTCAAGAGAGCAATCCTGATAAACAAAACCATCACTGTCGAAAACATGAAAGAAAGAAGTTTGGTGGCCCTACAGGTGATGGTGGGTGAGCTACTCGGGGCATGACAAAACAGCTCCTACGTTCTGTTGATTTGACAAGGGAGAGAGGCACTACGCCGCTTACCCAGGGAAGAAAAAAGATAATACGAACCAAAAACAGACGAAAGGATGTCGAGTATGAATTAAAAATGAAGAAAAGTCAGAACAAAAAAGTTGAAAAAGTGGAGCAGGCACAAGAGAAGACAAAGCCAAGTCTATTATGAGCTTCCTGAGTACACCATGTGGAGAAGCAGAGACAGAGATATTGAAGGAAGAGAGATACTGAAGGAAGATAGACATATTGAAGGAAGAGAGATATTGAAGGAAGATAGAGATACTAACGGAAGATAGAGATATTGAAGGAAGAGGGTAAATGGACTGCATTTATATAGCGCTTTTATCCAAAGCACTTTAGAACTTATGCCTCACACTCACCCATTCACTCACACAGACAGCAGAGGCAACCATGCAAGGTGCCAACCTGCTCGTCGGAAGCAGTTAAGTGTCTTGCTCATGGACACTTTGATACGCTGCCAGGAGGAGCCGGGAATCGAACCGGGGACCTTCAGATCACCAGACGAGGGCTCTACCTCCTGAGCCACAGTCGCCCCATAGGAAGGAAGGAAGGTAGAGATATTGAAGGAAGATAGAAATATTGAAGGAAGACAGACATTTCAGCATTTTAGGACCTACTGCAGAAAGGAGGGTTAGGATTAGGGTTTGCATTAGTTTTGTGGCTAGCTTGCAAAACATTGCTCATATGGTTTGTTGGTAAAGGCTCCGCCTCCTAGCAATCTTCTAAAAACTCAAGTATTTGATGTCAAATGTGGCACCTGGGGGAAGCGAGAGGCACTTCAATGCATTTCCTCATTGACTTTGATAGCATACAGTATGGGAAATGTGTGTATTTTGGTTTATGTATATCCATACTTTCATATTTAGATGTGTAGAAAGGGAAAGTGGTTAGCTACTTAACATAGTACTACTACTGGAGCTCCACGATGCACCTATCTGTCCCTCCCAGAACTCCCGACTCCAAGGCTGTAAGGAGTTGAATGCAGTGGTTTGTCAATACCTTTTTTTTTTTAGGTGAGAGAGATTAAAGGTAGAGTCTGTAATGTTGTCAAACAGCAACCTCTGTTGTCAAAAAGAGCCCCACTTGGTACTGTACTTTGTTTACATTTTTTGTTTTGGTCTGATGTGTGGGTTGGCCACACCTCAGCCAAGAGAGGTTTGGAGACATTCACAGTATAATAAGTTACTCTCTCTCTCTCTCTCTCTCTCTATATATATATATATAGCAACTAGGGGTGGGCGATACAAGTATCGATCCGATACCAAGTACAGGGCTAGTATCGCCAATACCGATACCGATACTGGCTGAATATATGATAATAGTTTATACCTCTGCTAAAAATGCCTCTCTCATGTAATTACACTATGAAAAACTTTACTTAATGCTGTAGATTACCTGGATACTCCTGGTTTTTTGGCTGAATAGCCTCTGCCAGAGGCTTCTGTCTCTGTGCCGGGGGTCTGGTTTGTGTTTGGGGATCTTCCCCCTCCTCCCTCAACCTCTTTTGCAGCTCGGAGTTCTCTCGAGGGTGAGCTGCTTTAATATGTTTGTGTAAATTAGTGGTGTTACCACAGTAGCGAATGTTTTTTTGCACACATCACATGTGGCAGTTTCCCTGTCCACTACAGTGAATAGCATCCACACAGCGCTTCTCTTTCTATTAGACTCCGCCATCGACGCTCGGTGCTCTCTCTCTGACTGTGACTGACTTTCCTCCGCTAGTCTCCGGCAGAGCAGGGAGGGGGAGGCGGAGGGGCAATGTGTGCCTGTGAGCAGCAGCAGCAGAGAGAGAGAGGTGCGCTGTTTGTTTGTTTTGCAGACATAGATTGGAGAGAAGCTGCGCCGCTCGCAAAAAGTATCGATCTCATCACGCTAGTATCGATCCGATACCGATACTCACCTTGGTATCGATACTATCGATATTTAGATCGATACGCCCAC